>BQNB010168618.1:0-13870 GCA_026074375.1 Tanacetum coccineum
AACCTTTTCTTCACACAAAAAGTTCATAGCAAACCGCTACCAATTTGTAACTCGCTGTATGGCAACTCGCCGTTAGCAACTCGCCGTTTCGTTGTTTTTGGCAACTCGCTGTTTTTAGCAACTCGCCTTTGACCTAGTCAAACCGCCGCCTGACAACTTCCTTAAAACGTGGATCTTGTCAAACCGCCACGAAGAATGCAAGGGACGAATTTTTCAAATATTCACCCAATGAACTTTCTAGCCACGAATTGAGTTAGAAACATGTAATACTTTGTGAGTACATCAAGTTTAAGCATACCTTAACTCGTATTACCTTGTAAATCGTCCAATCTAACCTTTTGATGTGTAGAACAAGTAGAGAGTAAGATTAACCAACAAATAAGCCAAAATCAAAAGTGAGCCGTGGGCTTTTTTTCTTCAAAATGGACCACGAATTTGAGCTTATTAACCACAATAATCAATCACGAATCCACCCTTTGCTCTGGTACCAATTGTAGGATCCCGTAATCACTTCATAACATATATATCATACACGAATTTGATCTAGAAAAGAGAAAGGAGGTGAGTTGTTTTAGAGAGAGAAAGAAGAGAGAGAGAGATGAGAGAATTTTGGAAAAGGAAAAGATTTAGAAATGAACAACTAACTCTTTTCTAAATAGAAAAGAGTTTATATACCCCATCGCGTTAAATGACGCACGGGATATTTAACTAGGACCCGGGCTCGGGTTTTGCTTGGGATTAAACCCGAAACATATACAAGATTAGATTAACTATCTATCCCGTTTCCCGATATTATACTATTACAACATTAACTAATTAAATGACCGAGACTCAAATACATAATGAACGAACTTCATGTTCGACTCAATATTTTAAGGCTAACACCTTTTTAATGGTTGTTTTACAAAAATTATTGTACAACTAGTGTTACTAACCCTATAGGAACAAGAAAAATGAAAACTTTAAGGTTTTTAAGCCGAAAAATTTAAAATCAAGATTTTGTTCTTTATAAAGGTTTTTGAACACAAAAAGTAACCAAAATGATGTTTTTCTTAATTCTAAGCTTGTACACCTATATCCTAAAGATACTAGATCAGATTTACCCAGGTAAATGATCCTTTAGTGTACACAATAGCTTCAAAAACAAAGAAAGAACAAGAAAGGGACGAAATTTTGCAAGAAAAAAAGCGAACCAAAACAAAACAAACACAAAGACTAAACACACCACTCCATGGCTCTTGATACCAATTGAAGACTAATCAAATAACATACTTGATGAGAGGGAAAGAGAGGTGATTCTAGAGAGAGAGTGGGTTGGATGAACACTTTGAGAGAGAAAGTAAACATAGAAATAAAATTCATAAGTGTGTGAAAAATGAACAACCAACCACCTCTCCAAGGCATGGAGAGCTATATAAATACTTACATGTGGGCATGGGCTTGGGACTTCATGTGTTTGTCTATGGGTTTAGCTAACTAGCCTAGTAAGTTTATAAAAATTAGCTTAACGAGTTAACTACAATTATCTATGGAAGTGACCGACACTTTCGTGTTCCTAACAAAAAATTTTCATGTGCATTCACACTACTTGCTTACATAACTCATACTTGCGTTTGTTTTCCCTTACGTACATTTTACACTTGGTTTATATAAGGGTTATTTATATAAATACTAGAACTTTTCTAAGACACTGCGAGTGATGTGATGGTCTTTAAAACGTTTTCATGTCTTTTACACAATACCGTTTTACATAACAATGAAACTTATTACAGTCCGCCGATCCCACTAGTTACCTTATCATTTGACTCTGAGTTGAATACCCGCCTCATATTGTTGAAACACCTACGCCACCTTGCGACCCATCGCCTAGAATCACGCCGATTAATTAAAACACGACTTTAACCTGTCACATCGCAACATTTCATCTTTAGAACACGGCTTTTAAAACTATACTAACTTTATTTTATTTTATTTTTTTCTTTTATCCTCTGAATTTGAAGAAAATGCCACCAAATAGAAACGGTATGAGCGCAACCGCTATTGAGCAACTGATAGCCCGACGCGTAGCTGATGCGTTGTTAGAGTATGAGGTGAATCCAACAGTGGAAAAGGGAATGGAAATGGAAACGACAGTGGGAATGGAAGCCACGATTCGTGGAAATGGAAGCCACGATTCAGGAAGTGGTAGTAGAAGGACGTTGCATACAGCTCGTGGGTGCACGTATAAGGATTTCTTGAATTGTCAACCACTTAATTTCAAGGGAACTGAAGGGGCTGTAGGATTAGCCCACTAGTTTAAAAAGATGGAATTTGTATTCCATATCAGTAACTGTGTTGTTGAATGACAAGTGAAGTATGCCACTTGTACCTTGCTAGGTGGTGCACTAACATGGTGGAACCCAACACCGATGGGGAAAACTAAAACCCGAACCGTTTGGGTCGAGTTCGGGGGCGGGTTCGCTGGTTTGGATACGGGTTCGAGTAGGAATATTATTTTTTTCCGGGTACGGGTTCTAGTAATACCCTCCTATTTACCCATACCCGTATCCGTACCCGAATACCCCGTATCCGTACCCGAATACCCAAATTTTATAGAAGGTTCAAATAAGTTTTGAGCTCCTAACCCTATTCTTTAATAGCCGTATCTTTATCTCTTGGTACTTACATACAAATAAATTGATTATCACGCATGACTCTTCAATTCTTACACACATCTGATCAATTCTTTGATCTTCAACTTTACAAATACTTATGCCAAATTTTAGGTTCATAGGTTCTTCACTTCTTCATCTTCAAAGTTTAGGTTCACAGGTTCTTCCCTTCTTCTCTTATCTTTTTAATTGTATGATTTGTATCTATAATGTATAATAAGTATGTATATCATATAGGAGATTGATCATCAATTATTTATATAACTTATTGTTCTTCACTATGACCTTACCCTTAAACCTTAATGCTACATACGAGACACCCTTAAATGTGCATTGTGACCTTGCCCTTAATGCTACTTATGTAGAAAATCAAGATTAAAAATGGCTAAGTAAGAAGTTGTTTCTTTGGCCAATCGATGAAAACATGTCAACTGGATAAACATGTAATGTGCTTTTTTTTTTCTTAAAGTGTTAATTTCAGCTGCTGATATATGTTAGTAATCGTGGTTTCTTGCTAAACAACTTTAAACGTAAACCGACATTAAATGAATATAAGTTTACGTTAAATATGTGTTATATGACTATTACGAATATAATTTATAAGTCACATATTTTATTTTGCGAGTTTACCGTAAAACGCTTACGTTTTGCATTATGAACTTTCATGCATGCATATAAACCATACCACCTCTCCATACTTATACATAATAACACACTTATACCATTATTCAAAATTTAAATCTTCCCTCCCCTAAAAATATTGCAACCCCCCCCCCCCGGTTAATATAATATTATTTAGCTTTAAGATAACCATGCATAAAATATATGGTCTAATGGAAATTACCAATATAGCAAGCAACACCTCTTCTCTTTTTTTTTCTTCCCCTTTCTAACGCCACCAACATGTTTCTCGTTAGTCATTCATGTTTTGTCTCCTCTAATTAAACAATTACTTGATACCATGCTTTGTTGATTATATAAGAACTAGCACACTTCTCTCATAATTCACTTATCAAAAACAAAATACCATCTCTTTCTCTTTAGCTCCAACTCACGGCACCAAGAAGAAAAACCAAGGAGTTTGAGTTTCTAATATTTATCAAGTGATTTACAAGAAGCTCTAAAGGGTTTAGTAGTAATCAAACATAATTTGAGGTTTGATTTAGGTGTTAAGCTAGCTAATCTTTCCATACTTCATCTTCAAGGTTTCATAATCTTTCTCATACTTTCATTACTTATATTTTCTTATGAACATCTTGATTTCCATGTTATATCACCAACTAGTTAGTTATTTTAAACGATTTACAAAGAAGAAAACACGTACGTGTCTCATTTTATATATTTATTTATATATATTATGATATATTATATATATATATATATATATCTTATATATATATAATTAGATATTTATATATACTATTACTTGGGCAAAAAATTGTTTTAAAATATAATTTATACATGATGATACACTTGAAATAATTAATCTTGACATATTACAAGTTACTTGCTAAAATATATGTCTTGTTGATTGAATTAGTAATTTATAAACTGGCTTAGTTTAGTTGTATATATTAAATTTCTTGTTCTTGAAATATTAGTTAATATTGTTGAAGTGGTGGATAGGATTAAGATAGATTGGATTTGTTGTTGTGGTGAATAAATGTGAAAGTAGATGAAGGGATTAGGTTAGAAGGATTTTTGTTGTTGTGAATGAAGTTATATTAGTAGTAGTTTTGGAAATGTATAAAAACTGTCCAACACAGTTCGTACCATATGGATGGTTTAAAAATGTTTTGTGTTAGCCTCACTTTTAAGGTCTTTGAGACGAGCCGGAGGAGGTTGTATGACTCAAGATGAGTGCATTGATTGTTATCAGTTTTAGAGCGTATTTATGTTTATTTCAAGCTTATTTCCTCCTTAGTTGAGTTTTTTGTGGTTTATTTCCTGACTGAACTGCTGTTTGAACCTTATTTTTTGTCCGGTATGGAAGGAATCTCAGATCTAAAACTTTAGCTGTCTACGACAGTTTTTATTTTGCAAAAAGACAAGAAAAAGTACAAGCCAATTAAACACCTTTGAAGGCGAATTAATCACCAAGGCGAATTACTCATATAGGAGAATTAAACAAATTCCTTAGGCGAATTAAACAAATTCCTTAGGCGAATTTATCCATGTATCTTAGGCGAATTAAACACTAGACCAGACTGAATCAACTCGGTAATTACCGAGTCACGGTCAACAGAAATGAAGAAAGAAGAAGAGACTAACTCAAAGACCAACACCACAACAACATTTAACAACAACAGCCTCAATATAACTATTACAACAATCACCCATCAACAAATCCAACAAACTACCTAACTCATCGTCACATTTTCATCCATCAAATCCAACTAATTCTAAACCCTCGTCACATTACTTAATCACCAACAAATCCACAAATCCCTACCTAAACCCATCGTCACATCAATCTCACACCATCCTCTTACAACATCATTGACTTAAAACTAAATACATAAATGATCTCAGAATTGTACAACTTTCATTTCCAATCTTTACAGATTTTTTTAGTTGTACACATAATCATCATATATCTATGTGAAAGGTATAAAACCCCTCTTTCAATTTTCAAAATTAAAGATGACTTATAACAAATATGTTATAGTCAATTCTTTGTTTCGATTGACTCACATAACGAAAACAAACGCCTACCCGAGACCAATTGAATGATCTTGAAGCCTTTAATCTTGTGTTCTTCGTTGGTATGAACAATAGAGGTGTATCTCGTAGGTGTGTACAACTTATTTGGGGCTGATTTATATTGTTTGTTGGGTTATGTATTTGGTGTTTGATTAAGAAAAAGAAGGGATTTGGAGGATGCTTTTTTAAGATGATGGGGGCCGATAGTTTGAGGGTTTGGGTTAGATGACTTCAACTATGAGGAAAATTAGGGTTAGAGGCATTATATATCTCACCTAATTTTTAGGGTTAGATGGGTTAACTGCTTGGGCCCTTAACCGAATAAACATAGCCGGGCCTGTCAGATTGAAAATGTTGGGCCTTAGTCTTGCATATAGTTGGGGTGGATATTCGGATCAATGAAATGCTGGGCCAAGTATTTACTGGTGATGGATTGGATTATAATTTAATTGGGCCGGATGAAGCTATCTATAATGGACCGGGCCTTGTTAATTAGGTGGGCTGTTGAGATGTAGGTATTTAACGGATTAAGTCGGGTTTTAAAACACTATCTTGTCGGGTAAAGTATAAATGACCGGGTTTTATTACTTAGACGATAGTTATTATGGTATATCTTTTGAGCCGATATCCGTTAACGATCACAACACATCAAAAATCACGGACAACAACACAACAAACACAATACATTACACTAAAAATGATCCTTATCAAAATTCACCTTCATTCATAATGGCTAGTATTGAATTTAGATGACTACGGGGTTTTTGTACGATGTTACTTATTTGGGATTGAAGTAGTATTTCACGGGGAGTGTACTTATTTCGTCTTTGATTTTCTCTACAACAAAGATGACTTGTTCGGGCATATACGGTTTGTGATGAAGACTTGATTTATCTAGTTATACCTGCTGTAAGGAGTTACATTGTAGTACTCATGGGTTATAACTATCACTTTAAGGAGTTACATTGTAGTACTCAGTGTCTCACGTAGTTGAGGAGATTTTAAGAGGTGTTGTATTTTTTTGTATACTTTGGAGCTGGTATATGGTACTTAGAGATTTGCCTCTACACCGTTCTTCATCACATGGATAGTACAAGATTAAGTCATAAGTCAGGCATTGCGCTTCATTCTTGATTCGTTTTATTGTCTCCATCAATGGTTATCAGTATTAGCTGACAGAATAGATAAGGGGATTAAGTCCAGGTTGATCAAGAGAGAATTGTTAAAGAGAGTATGATTCGACATCTTCTCACAGAGTATTGCTTATGCAATCACGTGTTATGAAGCTAAGAAAGCAGTTCCAGTTGGCATATGCTGTAGATATGTGTAGGATGATTCCTCAGTTAGTCATCATTCTGGAGGGAGAAATGTGTATATCCGGTACTTAGTTGATTTTTATGTTAACCATTTTGATGTATACAGTTTTCGATCTAGCAAGTAAAGTAGGATTAAATTGCTTTCACTCGGGACTTAGTTGAATTTGTTGAATTTAGTCAAATGGGACATCCGAGACTTAATTGACTTTGATGTTATCGTTTCGACTACATAGAGGGATAAATTACATACACTTGTGACTTAACTGACTTTTGTGTAGCAATTCATATCTGCACTTTTCTGGAGGGAGAAAAGTGCATTTCTAGGTCTTAATTGATTTTGGTGCTACAGTTTAGACTTCTGAAAAGGGAATAAAATGTGTACTTTGGGCTAAATTTAAACAAGACCGGGATACTTCCTAAGTGAGACGATGTTGATGATATCATCCTTTATAACAGTGTATCCTAAATGAGAAAGGAGGTCCTTAAGAAGACTTCTGCATTGATTCTTAATCAGTCTTAAGGGTGTCTGTTTGGGAGGGAGCTGAAGAAAAAGAGCCTACTAGTTGGGAGGGAGTAAAAACTCAACTAGACAATGCAAAAAGAAGTTCAGAGCAGAATTCATATCAAATCTAAAGTATTCAGATGAGAGAATTTCAAGGGTGACAAATAAGAAGCAGATTCTGGTAAACTTCGACATGACCAGAAGTGCAGGAAAGTGAAGCTTTTCAAGACATGCAACTAATTCAGAAACTTCGAGATGACTAGACGCTTATGAAGAAAGCTTTTGAAGACGTGTAAGGAAGTTATAAGCAGAGATCTAATCAAGACCGAGTTCGGTAGAGAAAACTTCTATGTCATCCTCAGTAGTATGTTCGTCTACAAGCTGAAGAAATAAAGTTAGAGTATTCAAGAAGATCAAGGTCATTGAAGACAATCTCAAGGAATGCTGGACTTCATTCTTATTATTTTGCTTTATTTTTGCTTGTAGGAAACATTGTAACCAATTCGCGTGTGGCACCATCTTGGAGGAAGATTGTTAGCCTCACTTTTTAGTGAAGCTGGTGTCTTACACGTGAATTGGACTAGCTATGGATAATGCGTGACACGCAGGGGTTATTATTACATAAGTAGGATAGTTAGAATGTACTAGGCCTATAAATACCCCCTATGCCTCTCCATAGGGGGTGTGGAAAGTGTAATTTCTAGTTTCTCTTTCTAATCTAATAAACACATATTTCTCTTCACCCTCTCTACTTTCTCTTACTAACAACATGGTTTATATCTTGTTCTTTGATCAACCAAGACCCCCTGAATAGGTGAATCAGTAGTCCTTCATTTTGACAAGTTAAAACTATAAGAATATGTTAGTATATGTTCTCCCGATGATTTTGATATAAAGAACGCGAAAAACAGACTTATAACGAAGGAGATACGGTCAAAACAAGTTTAGTAACGTTTTTGGCAAAAATAGTTTTATTTAAAAGTTGTGCAGTTTCTGTTTTGATATTTTTGACCCGTTTGGGTCCGGGTCAGGAAATATTTATAAAAGAAAACTTGTAAATTATGATTTGATCCTCGAGTTTGAACGACCCGTAACTCATTATAACGAAGGAGATACACTCTGTTGAATAATGAATCGAGCGAGATAGACTATAATTAACCTTTGACCATTAGAAAATATTACTGTAGAACCGTAGAAGGGGATGAATACGGTTTTATTGACTTCTTTGGAGTTTACAAAACTTCAAGTCTTGAAAGAACCAAGTGACGTGCTAATCTACTTTGCAATGTGATTAATGAGTATATAGAGATACAAGACTTCCCTTACAACTCGATTGGACATATGAAAGATAGTTGAACCAAGTCCTAACCTAACCTAGAGACTCGATTCTAATATAAAGGGTATGAGAAAGAAGACCCTCTACAAAATACACAAGTATGGATTAGGTACTTGTGTAGCTCACTTGCGGAGATGTGTTCACTTCAATAGAATGATGAGATGAGAAGATTAGAACACTTTGATGTATAGACTTAGAGGATTAGAGGAGAGAAATGAGAGGAAAGAATGTTTGCAAGAGGTAAGGAATACAAAGGCCAATATAGGGTATTTATAGACCAAAGACTCAGATTGTTAAAAACAATTCGAGTCTGGCGCGCTGCCTACGCGTCAGCGCGTGGCCAGCGCGCCAGATTCCCGAAGTTGTTTTTCTTCAGAACTTTGGCGTTTTAAATACCCGTTCTTGTTAAACCCCTAATTTTACTTCACGTTATGACCTTTCAATCATTCTTATGCTCAAGGTCAACTAACTGAAATAGCCATTTAATACAACGTTTGTGAAGTATTAAAAGCGTTTTGCTTATTCGATAAAGTAGAGATAGAAAAGAATTAAGGGGCATTTTGGGTATTCTTCAAGTGTGTAATTAGCCTAGTTGGGATCCAACTAAAGATAGAAAGGGCTAGTTAGGAACGAAAAGAATATTCTTTGCTTAGTGAGAAAGGGGGGAAAGATAAATTTAAATTTCAAATTCAATAACACACATGTTGGATAAGAGATGATGAGTTATGTGTGAGTTGTCATGATGTGACATATAGGAGCCTCTTGATCTTGTTTGAAATGGAGGGTTAAAATGAGAGGAGTACATTTAGTTTTGTGGCACCAAGGGTAGAGAGGAGCTTGTGTTTGTTGTGTGAGTGAGAATAGAATGTTTGTAAGAGGAGTTGTGTTTGTTTAAGATGAGACATCAATCCAAGGGTTGAGAATGAAATGAAAGAGTTTAGATTGATGAGATGGCTTGATCAAGGGTAGATGTGAAAGTGTGTTAGTTGTGTTTGTTTGAGAAACAATCTAATGGTTAAGAAATGAAGAGTGTGGTAAGTTGGATTGTTGGCATGGCTTGATCAAGGGTAGAGATGAATGAGTGTATATGTTTGTAAAATTTGAATTGTATGGAGAAGAATGTAAATAGTGGATATGTGGTGGAGAATGTTTTGAAAATATATAGAAGATATTGGTTGGGAATGTAGGAGACATAAAGTTACAACAAGTACAAGAGAGGTACATTATGTAAGGGAATATGAGTTGTCATTGTTGGAGGTTTATTTGGAGAAGGTTTATGTGAAGAAGGTTGTTTATTCTTGAAGAGTGTTTAAGAAGATAAGTAATAAGGTTGATGGTGTTTAGGAGAAATCAAAGGATTGATTTGGGTTAATAATCACATTGCTAATAAAAGAGAAAGGAGTGGGCAAATGTGATTATAGGATGGTTTAAGGAATAACATGATTAGAGTGTGTGTAGAGGAGATGAAATCACTTGTTGGGTAAGAACGGTAAACAAGTGATTAGATAGAATGGGTAGAGGTATTGTGTAGAAGAAGTGATGACTTGTACATGTGAGGAATGAGTTTGTAAAAACATTTGTATAGGTAAGAAAGTGAGAAAAGTCAAAGTATAATTAACTTCCAAATACCACAAACTCAATTAGTCATTTAGACTTTAATCCATGATAATCAACAATGGATTTGATCACTAATCAGCTTGATGCAAACAAGCTAAGTACTTTGCATCATAAGTAAAGCATATCCCATAACGGAAAAAGGATACGTTTACGCAAAGTGACCTTTGACTTAGTTTGACTAATAAGGGAGTCAAACCCATAATATGATTAAGATCACTGTAAATCTGGATTAAGGTCAAATGATTACTTTCGTTTGTTGGTATGTTGAACGTATGATCATACTAGATTTAAAAAGATGTTTCGGCCTTGGCTAGAGGCATTTGATAAAATATTTGAGTTGGTGTTTAATGGAAAAACGAGAGGATTCGTTTTTGCTCCTCTCTAAGTCTAAACCTTATTTGTAGTGTTCCCAAATGCTCAAATATAATGTACATACCTTTATTGAAGTTTCCACATGTGTCGGGTAAGAGGAAAGCCGACAAGTGTAAAATCCGCAAAACAGATTTCGCGTGTGGCGCGCTGGCCACATGCTGACGCGTGCCCAACGCGCCAGATTGTGAAATCCGATTTTGCGGATTTAAGTTATAAATTTGTGATTTTACATTTTGCGAATGTTTATTTGTCATCATTAAAACATAAAGGAGATCCTAGTCAATGTCGCACCAACAATCTCCATCTTTTTGATGATGACAAATAATATTTTAGAAAGCAACTAAAATTATAAACATAGCGAAGATGAAGACCGCCATTGATGAAGTATGTGTCTTGATCTTGGCCTTGTAATTTTGTAAAGCTTGAACATTGTCTTCACCTTGAGTCTTACATAGCTTCATGTATGCTATTGCTCTTTGCTTTCGTATACTCTTTGATTCCGTATTGCTTGCCTTTCCCCCGATCATTAAGCTCCTCTTAGCTTTGCTTTCATTCTCCCCCTTTTGTCAAATCAAAAAGGCGGGATCTTTGCCTTTCAATGGAAGGTTGATATCTTTGTAGAAGAGAGGAATAGATACCATTGTACATGCTCCCCCTTGATCGTTTCTCCCCCTTGTTCTAAGGCAGGGATCCATGGGTCAAGAGCATTACCTTCGAAGGTGTTCTTGGCTACAACTAGCAACAAGTAAACACAAAACAATATAAGTAACAAAATATATGCACATGTGCAAGTCCAACATAGGTTAGCTTACCATTTGGATACTCAATTATGAGTACAAGTAATTTATAGTGCAAGGCGAGATAAATGAGCATACATAACTTAAATCATGACGTAGAAGAAGATCTAATTATTACAAACACAAGTTCATGGTAGAATTAAGTTCAAGCACACATACATAAGTCAAATTATTTAGGAGATCCATGTGTCTTTAACCACACACAAAGTGACATGAAACTACTAAATGTCTTTGCAAGACATTATAGTTGCCCATTTCTTCAAGAAGTTCTTCATCACACCCATCTTTGCCTGGCTATCTCTATGTTGGCATTTTGTTGATAAGTAGGTTTTGCAAGCCATTCTTTCACCATAGCTCAAGTTCTCTTCCTCTTCCTTCTCAAGTACTTCATCTGGGCTAATTTCCCTTTCGGCTTGATTCCAAGTGGTTTCATCAAACCAAGAGTTGATTTAGGATTCAATTTGTTCCTCTGGATTCATTTGGTGAGCTTGAGATAATGATGCTCCATGTTTTATTGCAATATTAAAGTTTTACATGTTGAATGTGGAGAAGATCCGATCAACACTCTTGCAATTTTGGAATTGGTTTGGCTTGGGGTGTCACTTTTGGCAATCTCAAATAATCATGTCAAGAGTCTAGCATAGGGTATCAATCGATCACACGATTTTAAACCCCCCATTCGATTTGCCATAAAGTAGGCAAAGTTAAATGGAGTATGAGTCTCCATACAAAAAATCATGTAGCCAACAATGACCGAGAGATTACCTCTGCTTTCTATCTTGAAAAAGACATTTGTTGTCAAACCATTTAAAAAAAACTTAAACTTTTCTTTAAGCTCAGAGACGTCCTAATTATGTTGAAGGGGAGTTTCACCTTGATCGTGACTTTTGAGGATGGTGTTTTAGATTAGAGAGGCGTTGATGTAATTGGCGTCTTGTTAATGATAACGATAGTATTTTGTGAATACATTGGTGTGGGTTTCATTAGAGTTGAATAATCGTCCTTGAGAGGATATGTTTAAGACCGTTCCAAGTTTCTCCAAGCTCCATTTATAGTTGTGTGTAACACCCCCATTTTTACATATAGCAGCGGAAAACGACCTAAAATAGACGTTTATTCAAAAGATATGTTAACATTCATTTCAAATCAGAGTTTTACAAAGGCAGGTCCCAAAATCTAGAAACATAAAATGTGAATGATAATAAGTTGTAGCCATCTTCATGTCCATGCCACTCAATGCTATAAGTTGCTCAATTACATGAGATAAACATGCATAAAAAGGGTCAACACAAAGGTTGAGTGAAATTCATAGGTTTGAAATGTAATAGTTGAATACAAGTTATAGTGGAATACTGGTATTGCAGGGACAATCATCATGGGGAACATTATTTATTGCATCTAAGCTTATGACATCAATACATTAACAGGGAAATCACCGTAGTGATATTGGTTAGGGACAGATGTCCCCGTGGAAAAGGTAACTTGCCAAGGTTACCTATTAGGACAAATATAGTGCGTTTGGCTACCCCAAGCATGGGTATACCAACGGGAGCCGTCACCCCCAATAGATCTATTCACAATATTCGCGTTCACTCGCAATGCAAGTAATTAATGATTCATGATATGTAAATAATGGCACTGGAAGCTACTTAGGCAATAATATATCTGGGTAGCATACATTTAGAAAACACTTGCATTCATGGTTTATCACAGGTTTATAAAGTATTCAAAAGATTGAAATATGGGGTTATGAATTCATTAAGCCTTTGAAAAGTAATCACATTGTTATAAGATAAACGAGTATGTAAAAGAGTTTGTAACAAGCATGTATCCCCCTCGCGGGTTTATAAAACATTCAAAAGATTGAAAGGCGAGGCTATGAACTCACCTGATAGGTAGATGTAATAAATATTCTGAAATGAAAGCTTACGACCTTATCATAATCTTAACTGTGAAGGTTGATATAGCAAATGATAGTAAACAGCCACGTCACGCAACCTGAGTAAATATGTTGAGTTTTAGGAAGATTGTACTCTAGAACTTTAGTTTTAAGAGTTAAAGTTTGATTGAATGAGTTGAATTATTGTATCACTGTTACGGTGCCATCATAATTCAAAAGTCATTCAGTAAACGTTTGAGGAGCTAGGGCACTTTTAAATCGTAAACCAACAACTCAATCTGAACGTAATAACCAAGATGAAACCACTTAATATGAACTCCCTAGAATGTATATGATATAATCGGTTTTAAGCGTTTTAAATCCATATCTGGGAAAAATTGTTAAGCACTCAGAGCGTAATTAAAGTTTATGTCTAGCAAAGGTTTTAAACATGATTTTATACTTTTTCAAAATGTTACATTTTAGACCCTTGAGTTTGAAAAGTGGCAAAATAAACCCTTGAGGTTTGCACTTTTATGAGTTTGGTCCTTTAAGTTTAAAGAATATACCAAGTAAACCTTTTACTTTGGAAAGTGACATAATAGACCCTTATAGTTATAACTTGGATAAAATGACATTTTCAGCCCCTTTAGTTATAAGTTTCAGAAAGTTACGATATATACCTCTTGCATGGATA
>BQNB010168619.1:0-13870 GCA_026074375.1 Tanacetum coccineum
CTGTTTTTGGTGATTGTTCTAATTTGGTAAAATTAGGGTTTCATTACAAATCCTAAATTGGTAAAAACATAAGAGTTTTGAAGATGTTATATATTTTGTTGCTGTGTATATAAAAGCTGATGTGTGTTTCAAGTTTAAAACAGTAACAACAAAGCTTCAGGGAATGCAAGGATTTAAGATGGATATTTACTCTTGGCGTCAACAGTAGGTTATGATGTTTTCATTTATGTTTGGATACTAGTGTTGCAGTTGCGATCATAAACATTTAGGGTTTTTATGTTTATTGTTGCATGTTTTTGGATCTGCTGGAATGGTTTTGGAGATGGTGTTCGAGCTTAGGAGGTTATCACAGCAGGTATCGATTAAAGAACAAGAAAGCAGCAAGTTATGTTTGAAAGGGGTAGAAGCAGAAGGATGTGATTCTTATTCGTGGTGGTTATGATTATATCATCATTAAGGAGCAGCAACAACATACAATTTAAATATGCAACAAGGCAATGGATGATGATATTGGTAAAGGTTATGACACGTTCCTAGAAGTGATACAACAGTAATAAGAAGCGAACAGAGAAGAAGAAGTGATAGGCAGTTATGTTTATGAGTTAGGGTTTTATAAGATACCCTACGTTTTTTTCTTCTCAGGTGTGAACAAATGGACTGGACATACATGGGCCTAACTGAATGTGTGATGAATGATTAGGTCTGCTATGGAATCATAAACAGTTTGGTATGGAAACTTTATATCTTAATGTTGCTCGCTACAAATGGAAGTTTATAGTGTTGTTGATTACTTAATGCTGCTAGTTTATCTTATATGTTATATTCTAAATTGTTAGGCCTGTTACATGCGGATTATACCCAACACACATTGGGCTAATATTAGCTAAGTTTTTAGCAATGAGTTAGATTTGAATTCATATGCTCATTCATATGAATTAGTGATATTTTGTTAGTGCTGCCCATCCAAGATTTGTGCTGTTGGTTTGTTGTTTCGGTATTACTACTACTAAGGTGTTTAAAAGCAGTTAATAATGCTTGAATACACATTAATACTACTAGTTGATCATTTGTGCTGCCAAGATGATACTAAGAAACTTAGTACTGCTAGCATTGGAAAGTTTATGTTGTTTGCATTAAAAACAATTAGTTACTACTACTCGTTGAACTTAAACCAAGGTTAGTGATGCTCGTATGATTAATACTACCAATAGAAGAAATTTTCTACTGTTGGTTACTACTGCTTGGTTTAAGGGGAAGCTAAAGTTATTGGATTTAGATTCACTTAAATGTTTAATGGTTCAGTTTTGTATTATTTAAATTAATTGATTATGGAGATGATTGTTTATGACTTATTTGGTGATGAAGTGGAATTATTTAGGTATGTGTTTTATCATATCTTAAACGGCTCATAATATTTAGAGATAACTTGTTCGTGCTTAGAAATGATGTGACAAAGACTTGACAAATCTAGCAAAGGTGTGTGATTTACAAACTTATGGTGCTCAATGCTCACATTTGCTATCACTTGTTATGTGTCTCATAGAAGATGAGGATTTTTGTTAAGAGGTTGTGATCTACTTATATTTTACAAATTTATTTATAAGTTTGACGTCATGTGGATAATACAAGATATAAGACACAAGTTTGGGTTATTCTACTTCAGCATCAAGTTCGTTATACTTAGTTTTCTTCATCGGTAATCATTACATAGAGCCTACAGAATTGAAGATTCATGAGATGGTTAACATATGGGTTTTAGGGGAAGCTTATTGACAAAGTGTTTAACCATCAGGATATGTTCATGCACCACTTAAAGTGAAGGTTTTCATTACTACTGCTAAGTCATTATTACTACTGCTAGATTAAGTTTCTACTGCTTAAATTCATTTTTCTTATTTTGCGTCATGGAAGGTAATTTAAGTCAATGGAAGGCTAGATTGGTAGTGTGATATATGGTTTACAGTTGTAAAGATCCAAGTTGCATATTTTCACAAGACCCCTATTCGATGATTACAAAAAGGGAAAGAAGATTACAGGTTTATTGATTTGCATCTTATTGTGTGTGGTGGCATGTTCGAGGAGATCATAAGTCAAGGGGAAGCATTGAAGATTGTTTAACTCATGGGATAGTTTTGTAATATTAAATAGGGGAAGTGTTGATCCCTTTTGAACAAATCTTACTTCGCTTGTTAAATCTTAGTTATGTTGGATAGATCCAAGACACATATAATAGAAACTAAGATTGTGAATACTACTAACTATGCGGAAACTAGTTTGTAATACTAAGAAGAACAATGAAACAGTAAAACAAGATCTTGCTAAACTTTCAATATATTAAACACAATCAAAGTTACAAAATAACCTTAAAACTATGAATACTAACTATGAGAAAATGATTTCTAGATCTATATGTCATTAACTATGCTTTAAGGTTTCTTTTATACACCAAGAAACCCTAATGGGCTTACAAAACGCGTCAAGTGATCAATGCATATCTATTCCTAATATATCTTATGCATATCACTTTAGCAGTACTACCTATATAACTAACAGTACTAACTATTATAACTCACAGTACTAATAAACTGACAGTACTAACACTTTGTACTGGCAGCACTATCTATTAAACTAACAGTACTAATGACTTAGACTGTTTTCTCCAATCTTTAGCAGTGTTAAGTTAGTACTGGCAGTACTAACTTTCTTCTAGCAATACTATCTTCAACTCTGGCAGTATAACTAAGCTTGGCAGTATAAACTCTTCCCTTGGCAGTACTAAGTATGATAGGTTTACATCCCAACAATCCTCCCCTAAACTTGTGATTGTCATCCAAATCTACAAGTTTCTCTGAATTAAACCGTCTGTGCTAAGAGGATGCTTCCAAACACTTTATTCTCTTGGTCTGTTTTCTTGTATGAAGATTTTCCTTAAAAGCTCCTTTGCCATCTTTAAATGTTGTTCTACTAACAGCTTATTAGCCAACATCAACATCTAAACTCCTTTTGACAATGAATAATCTTTCTCTACAAGCATGAAAATATCATGTCCTCTTACTGAAGATACAAGGTGAACACCACATGTATCATAAAGCCTCCAAACCAAAAGATCATGCATATACCTTTGAAGCTTCCATAGAGTATCATCACTATCTGGTTCAAACAATCTCTTTAGTTCAACCCACAATTCCTTCTCTTTATCATCTGTAGGCTCTGTTGTACTGAATCTCTCCTTAACCAAATCCCAAAGCTTAACTAGGTCATCTCTATCAAATTTCTTCAACATATTAGCAAAAATTTGATAAGCTTCTGTATGGTTTCCAACTCTGATAATTCTATAATGCCTTCTTGCGTCTTCAGAGTAAACCTCCTAGTCTATGATTGGATATTTAACCTGTAAGGCTTCAACATATACTTCTTCTACGGGAACTATCATCGTCATCTGTTGTAAATCCTCTTGTGGCAATTCTGTTTCCTCTTCTTCTGGTTGTTCTTAAACTGACCCTAAAGCTTTATTAGTCTTTTGCTTCTTAGAACCTTCATGATCCAATTCTACTTCTGCATCCCTTTTTGAACTTCCAGTTGTTAACTCAGGAACTGTTTTGTCACCTTCACTCTTTATTGGATGAAAAGTTTGCACCCTTCTCATTGTTGTTTCAAACAAAGCCTTGAGCTCATCAAAGAAAAGTCTCTTCAATTGCTGCAGAGTATGACTTCCTATATGCTTGATATAGTTAGACATATAAGTTCTCTGTTGAGCCTGTATGAGTGACTTGTTCCTCCTTTCTTCAGCTCTTTGTTGGGCAAAATATATATTTCTCTGGTTGATAAGTTCTGCAAGCAGTCTTGCTTTTTAACTTCAGAGTATTTTTCTCTTTCTTCTGCTTGTATCCTTTGTGCTAGCTCTTCATCAGCTTCTATTATAGCTTGTATATCTTCCCATTCTTCAATATTGGAAGTGCTAGCTTTTTCATGCCTCCGGCGATCCTCTGTCTCTCTTCTTTATCAAGCTGTTCTTAGAATCTTACAGCTGCTTCATAACCAGCTCTTTCTTGTCTTTGCTGCAACTTTGTCTTGGTTTGTTCAGGCTCAAATTCTGTCATTATACCTTTACCTTTATCTTTGTTAACTTCTTGAACCATACCAGCAGTACTAACTGGCATTGATGCACCAGCATTACTAACTGATTCTTCAGCAGTACTCAACAATGTACTAGGAGTACTAACTCCACCATTGCCAGTACTAACTACTCTTCTTCTTCTAGTATAAGTGTTAACATTTTTAGCTGCATCTACAAGTACCTTAGTTGCACTAAACACTCCCAACTGATCTTTAGGTTTATCTTCTTGACTTTGTATAGGAGTAACAAAAGTAACTCCTGCATCTTGATTAATTTCTTCTATCATCCTCCTCTATTTAGAAGAATCCTCTTAATCCTCTTCATCACCTGAAACTGCAATCTTTGCTCTTCTTCTAGCTTGGCTTGTCTTGAAAGTCTTCTCCAATTTCTTCATCTTCATGATAAGCTTGGTATAAGCAGCACCATATACTTTAGTTTTCTGTCTTAAATCTGTCTCCAAAGCTAGAACCCTATCTGACAATTTTGTACATAGAGCCATTAATTCTTGGAGTTGCATACTGCCCTCATCACTTCCAAGTGTGTTAACTCTTGGGAGAGGTGAATCATAGGACTGTGTAGGTACCCTCTCAGACCTAGTCTGAACAATGGAACCTCCCATGGCTTCTTGGCACTTGGGACTACCACCTACACCAATTCCCTAAGGAAGAGGCACATTAGGTATTGTCGTGGATTGGGTATTAGTTATGTTACCACTAGCATGCGCTGCATCTAAGCTAGCAGCAGTAGTGGTAGACCTTTCCACTCTGTCATCCCACTCCTCATAAACAGCCTCATCTGCTACATTGGGTATAGGCTCACTAGTCTGAGGTAACTCAGTGACATGGTTTAAGGCTTGCCTAGGTGTTTGAGTCTTTTGATGTGATGATGAGACAATATTAGGGATTAGTTCTTCATGAATAGGTTGAGCAGTAGAAGGTGGTGGTTGGGGTTCAGAGGGATGTCTTGAACCTTCACCCTTTTCTGCTTGAATTGCCAGCATACTTGGAAACAAATGAGTGTGTTCCCTAGAAAAACCTCTTTTTATATTGCTAAAAAGTTTTGGAGTTAAAGTAAGAGCAATATATTTTCTGTTGTGGGGATTAAGAAATCTTTTGTGCATGTCTAAAAATATTTGAATAAATCTTTTATACATTAAAAACTTATATTTACTATCCAAGTTTTTCACCATACCATCAAAAATCAATTTAGAAAAGTTAAAAGTTCTGTTTGTGGCCAAGCAAATAATAGCAGTTGCTATATTGCTACTAAATTGTTCCCAAGAAGTTTTCTTAGAACTAAGACAGTGTAGGATGGTATGGATCAAGAATCTCCACTGAAGGGAAAATTTGCCTTTTTGAAAAGTCAGTTTATCATCAGTTAAAACATATCCCATCAGTGAAAGTTGATCAAAAAATTCAGTAGTTGGCAAAGCACTAATACCTTCTATATTTGCTAATTAGAGATGTCTCCTAACATATGCTTCAGTAATAGTGAATTCTTTTCCATCAACTGTGGCAGTTATTTCTTGTTCTCCATTATCAACTATTTTGATAGTAGCAGTCTGCCAAAACTTTTCGATTAGAGAAACATAGATAGTAGGATTCTTAGTAAGAGCAAACCTTATATGACTTCCATTGAGAAAATCTACTATCTCTTGGAATCCTTCACTCCCAGTTGGTTTCTTTAGATAAGCAACCATGTTGTGTTTGTCGCATAATTCCAAATTCACCATTAGTGATTGAGTTATGATAAGGATTCTGGGTTTATGTTCGTTAATGAGAGTAGGAGAGTTTAGAAAAGTTAATTGAGATTTTATAGAAATTGCTTAAGGGTTTTGAGTGGACCGACTGAATAAAATGGATTCTTTATCTTGAAGAAAGCTTATAAGTGAAAGAAAGATCAAGAATTATCCAAATTATAGACCTCTATAAGCGAAATATTTGGCAGAAATATCTCAACGGCTATATTTAATTGCCAAAAATCTGTTATACCCCAAACAGTATTAACAGTAGCCCAGTATTACTAATTTTAGTCTAACAGTACTAAGTAATGCCCAGCAGTACTAAGTTTAGACTAACAGTACTAAGTAGTTCCCAACAGTTTTAACTTTTAAGGTACCAGTTTTAACCTCAGTGGCATTCCAAAAAGCATTTACATCATTAATGTCGATTCTCACAAGCTCTCTTTCTGTTTTTGAACTCACTATATATCTCATTTCTTTTGCTCATTGAATTACTCTATCTATTTTTATTTCATAAATCTCTCTATTCTTTTGAGCTCACACTTTCTCTGTCTGTTTTTGTTTTCTCTCAATTCTTTTAAGCTCACTATATTTATTATAACAGTAGTATTAATTATACATACCAGTAGTAAGATAGACCAACAATACTAACTTGAATTTCATTATCAGCTGCTGTTCCATCTCATGTCAAGCATAATCCACTGCATCTTAACACTTATTAACCTCCCCTCAATCAATGCTTCAGGGGTTAAGCATTCCAATACTGGCAGTTAGATATTGAAATCTGCCAACATCAAATGCTTTTGTGAGCAAGTCTGCAACATTGTGATTTGTATGTATCTTAATCACTTGAATGAGCCTCTTCTCATAACAATCTCTGATGAAATGGTGCCTTATTTCAATGTGCTTGGTTTTAGAATGAAACACTGGATTCTTCACAATACAAATTGTGCTTTCATTGTCAATGTCAATATTGGTGTTCATGAAATTAAACCCATAATCAAGCATTTGATTTTGGATCCACAACACCTGTCCATGGAAATTAGCAGTAGCAACATACTCTGCTTCAGTAGTGGAGTTGGCAACTATAGTTTGCTTTTTACATTGCCATGAAATCAACCTTTTGACAAGAAATTGACAACCTCCTGTTGTGGATTTCATGTCAAGGCTAGCTCCAACTTAATAACTATCAAAAAAAGGTTCCCCCCCCCCCCCCCCATGGTTTTTACAAAAAAAAAATTGGAAAATTTGAGTTTTTAAGTGGGGGGGGAATAAAAAAAAAAAAAATTGGATATGTTTGCTATAGATACAAATGGCACAATTTAGGAGACATTTCAATATCTATAGAACCTCTTCACTGCATGAAAATGTAAGACTTAGGATAACTTGGAACCTTACACAAGCACAAACAGCAAACATTATGTCAGGCCTAAAAGTTGTCAAGTACATCAATGATCCAATCATTGATCTGTATATGTGAACATCCACATCCTCAGCTTCTTCATCCTTGACCAATGCCTTGTTAGTCTCTATTAGAGTGCTTGCTGTCTTCACTGTGACAACATTAAACTTTCTTCATATATCTCGCCACATACTTATCTTGCTGATGAAGATCCATCTTCTTTCTCTTCCTGCAACCCTAAGAAGAAAGTGAGCTCCCCCATAGAACTCATCTGGAATCTCTTGTGCATCATCTGCTCAAACTCAACACATAAAGACTTCTTTGTAGACCCAAAGATGATGTCATCAACATACACTTGCACTAACAGGATATCACCTTTGTCCTTCTTGATGAATAAAAGCTTATCTATTATGCCCTCTTCTAAATCTATTTGCCAATAAGTAGTAGACAAGGACTCATACCAGGCTCAAGGAGATTGATTAACCATAATAAAGCATGTTTATACCTTATAAACTTTATCAGGGAACTGTGGATTCTTCAAAACCAGAGTAAGCACACATACACCTCCTCTTCAGTAGTACCAAAAAAAAGGTACTCTTTCACAACCATCTTGGTACACAATAAACCCCATAAATGATGCATAGGCAAAAAATAACCTGATTGCTTCTATCCTAGCAACAGGAGCAAAAACCTCATGGTATATGCTTAAATACACATACCTTTTACCTAATAAAACCGACCCTATAATACCAAAAACAATTAAAAATACAGTGTATATGTGTGTTTTGGTTATTGTGTTGTGCAGGTAACGAATATCTGCAAAAGAACGAAAAACGAATCAAAAAGAACAAAACCGGGCACGAGATTGGAAGAGTACACTAAAAATCAAAGCCGAAGGCATACTCAATTTTAATGGGCCAACCCGTACCCATTTAATGGGCCGGGCCAGCCCATTAACTTTGTATCTTTATAAACACTAAGCCTTTTATAAGTACTAAATCCAAGTCCATTAATCCTATCCCTTATACCTAGTCTAGGCCCAACTTATAACCAAAAGCCTAAATCCAAATACCCGGTCAACCCCATGTTATAAACACTAAGTCAAAAACATTGTATATCTTTTTTTTCCTATTTCCCTCCTCGTTTTTACAGAGCACCACACACACACCAGGGTAAATCCCTTCATTCACTCACTCCTTCACCTTCTAGATAGACACTTTACACAACCTGTCACATCAAACCTGCCAGGTTGGCAATCCCAAGGCCAATGATTGGGTAATGATACGTGGAAGAAAATCAAGGGCTAAGATCAATGATTGAGAGGCGGTTTGGAATGGATGGCTTGGATTAATGATGGGGAATCTCCTCTTATTGCTAGAACATTCCCTCAGTAGCTATAAATAGCAGAGAAAATCACACAGTAAAAGGAATCTAGTGTATGGTTAGCTTAGGAGTAGTATAGTCTAGCTTATTTACAGCTTATTTGTCATTTACTTTAATGCAATTTCCTTTTTTAAACCTTGTACTCAGTTTATGATTAATAAAATTTAAGTTTTCATTTAAATTCTGCCTTAATTATGTTTTAATCATGTTTTAAAGTTGTTTTGATATAAGCTAATAAGCTCTCTAAGTCCTAATAATCTAGTCCAATTCAGTTAGCTTTCTAAAAGCTAAGCTGAATTTGTTGTTCACCAAAATTCAATCAAATCAAATTTACTTGAATAAGCCAATGGGAAGATAAGCCAGATTTTGATAGGCTTATAGGGCTTATTCTTAGCTTATCTTATAATCTAGCTTGTTGACTTAAGCTCTTTAGAGCATGTTTGATCCTTGTTTGAGCTAGGATTAAGGTATGTTCTCTTTTTACTCTATTGCACTTAATTTCCATACCAGCTTATTGCACTGCTTATTTTCTGCTTTTTGCTTCTTATTATTGTTTATTGGGTCTCATTTATGCTTTCTAAATGTAGTTTTCAGCTTTCAAAAGCATTTTGCGATGTGTTTTCTTAAAAACTAGCCTTTTATTGCTTCAAAACTGCTTATGCTAGTTTGCTTATAACCTGTGCTTATTTCTGTGTTTTTTAATGCTTAATTGTCCTCATTTCAGTGTATGCTTAATCTGTTTTTACTTTACAAAGGTTTTTAAAATTTGTTTTAGCTTAAAAAGTGATATCTAAATTTTAAAAGGGGTGTTTGGGTCAAGAACTTTTTAAGTTGGGATTTTGAGTTAATGTTTGTTTTCAGAGATAACAGCTTCCAAATTTGTTATAAAAGGTCTTAATAATGCAAGTTTTGATAAGTTTTCAAAAATTAGTTAGATGTTAAGTTTTAAAGTTCGTATTAGCATAGTTATAAAAATCTGCTAGTAATAAGTTTTCTAAATTTGCTTATATGTTGAATTCTTTGAAAATCCATTTGAGTTGTTGTTTTAGTGCTTAATATGAATTACAAATGCATCATTGTTAACCTGATTTGAAGCAATACTCCTAGGAAAAATCTTTTTATCAAAAACAGTTGAGTAGGATGGTATTTAGTTTAAGCAAAATGGCCAAATATGCAGATTAAATAAGGCTTTATTTTAGCATATCTTTGATTAATTGTTATTGATCTTAGCTTATTATAGTCTTAGCTAAATCTGTTTCAAGCTTTTAGAGTATCAATCTTGCTTTTGAGACTTAATTTTAAGCTACAAATGGTCATCTATTCTTAAAGAAAAAGCCAAAAACAAGTTATAATCTGTCATTTTTATTCTATCTGTTTTAGCTTATTTCTTCTTCTAGTTTGTGCTTTATTTTTTGTCTTATCTATGTTTAAATGGTGTCCCCTAGGTTTTTTAGCTGTTCTAAGGTTTCAACTATTCAATTTGCTTAATTGGTCCAATAGCGCTTGCTTAAAAGTTTGGTCTAAATGCCCTTTTAGGCCATTTTTATAGCCGCCGTCCTTAATGTCATTTTAGATTGCCTCAGGCTTATTTGATTTCAGCTTATTTCTAAGATTTATTGCTTATTAAGTTTAGGTTTATGTTTGTTTTAAGCTTATTCAGTTTGCTTTAAGTCCAAAAGGCTAAGCAAGTTTTAGTTATTTAGTCAAGTGAGCTTTTTAGCTTTTCTGAGCTTTCCATTGCTTATTTATGTACTTATTTAAGGTTTTCAGAAAAATTCATTTCATAAAAGTTTCTTATTTTCATGTTTAAGAGCTTTTTCAAAAATCAAAATTGCAAATAAAAATGGTAGGGCGTTTGCCGTAGTGAGAGGACTTGAACTCAAGACCTAAACCTTAACAGCAAACACCCTTACCACTTCCGTTAGACCTTGGGGCAGTTTGGTATTTAAGGGTATTTGTTGTTTTAAGCTTTAAGCCCTTTAGGGCTTATTTACAGCTTATTAAGATAAGTTGTGTGGCTTATTTTATTTTTCCTAGGATTAGAATTATCTTATGTATTTTTAGTAAATTTTTCAGAATTTTTCAATTTAGTTTAGTTTTTTTAATAATATTTTTTAGGTTAAATTAGTTTTAATTCATAATAAATAAAATAAAAATCAAAACAATATAATTCTTTTTTACTAAATTTTTTTTAATGATTTAGGATTTTTAGAAATTAAATTTGAGTTCATAAGGGTTAAAATTTGATTTACTTGCTTAAATGTCGCGTCTTTTTAAATTCCCGTTAATGTTTTTCGTGCTTAATCTTTAAATGCTTTAATTGTTTACTTGTCTTTATATGTTTTTGCATTTTCATTAGTAGAAATAGAATCCAAAATTAAATCTTTTATGACATTCAAGCTCGATTCCCAACATAATCATAAATTTCCATTCACCTCTCACCGAGGAGAACGATACCAGTGTTGATTACTTATTATTCTTTCCTAAGAATAATTTGTATGATACTTTGCTATACGTATATGTATTTTATAAATATATATATATTATATACATTTGAGGGTTATTTGTTTGATACGTGTTTAAAACGTATATCACCTCATCATAATCAATGCATTTTTCTTGGGTGTAACCTTGTGCCACAAGTCTTGCCTTGTTTCTAACTACAATTCCTCTCTCATCTTTCTTGTTTCTAAAGACCCATTTGGTTCCAATGGCCCTCTTGCCATTAGGTAGATCAACCAATGTCCAAACCTTCTGCAATTTAAACTGTAGCAACTCCTCTTGCATTGCTTCTATCCAGCTTGGATCATCCAAAGTTTGAATCACCTTCTTAGGTTCCTTTTGAGAGAGAAAACAGGCAAATAATCAGTTTTGATAATCTTTGTGATTTGTTCTTTTCTGATTTTTGATGTAACTGACCATAGCATATTCTTCAGAAATCTTGGTCATCCTTCTTGTTTGAGTAGCTGAATTTATGTCTCTAATGATCTGGTTTTTAGGATGATCCTTGTAAATTCTGGTTGTGGGAATAGGACTGACATTCATGGTGGTTTCCAAGTTGTTAAGGTCAGCCTCGTGGAAAACACCCCATTCTTCATCATCATATGCACCACTAAAGATACCAGTATCTTTTAAATCAGGCATGAGATGATTAGTAGGAAGATCAGCATTGGGAAGAGTAGCAGCATTAACAGGGACTGATCCACTAAGATTATCACAAGAGGATCCTAGCAGCATATAAACAGGAGTGAACAACCTATAGATACTGTTGCCTCTAGGTTGTTGGCTTGTCCAAACACACATTCAAAACTCATTCTTTGGACTCTTTACTCTTCCTGGATCCATGGTAATAAAAAAGAATTACAGTAATTAATTGATAAACTAACAGTAATAAGTAAGTTAGTTAATGTTAGTGATAGTAGCCTCCACTTGACCACTTTGTTTATCTTTCTTTGCTGGATCCAGAATCCCACATCATCATCAACTATCAATTTCTGAGCTCTTTGGGACTTATGAGATCAGAAGTCAAAAAAGGTAGAGAAGTACATAATGGTGGACCAGGAACTGTCTTTCATTCCTCTCCTTGTCCTTCATCAATATTTGGCCTTTGGTACCAGCCATTTACCATTATAGTTTGATTCCTATAAAAAAACTTGGTTAATAATTCATAGACATGGTTAGAGTATCAATATCAAACATCCAGTTAGGTCTAGTTCCTGCAACAATTGGTTTGTTTTCAAGAAAATTTATGTGCAGGTTCTTCTCTACAAATCTAGTTCTAGTGTTAAATACTCTATATGCTTTACTATTGATAGAGTATCCTATAAAGAATCCATCATCAGATTTTCCATCAAACTTACCTAGGTGATCTATGGTATTAAGGATTGTAACAGGACACCCAAATGGTCTCATGAAGCTTAAGGCAGGTTTTCTACCTAGAAAAAGTTCATAAGGGGTCTTGTTGTGAGGCTTGATAACTAACACCCTATTTTGGACATAACAAGCAGTATTAACTGCTTCAGCCAAAAGGTAGTGGCAATTTGGAATCTGCCTACATAGTCCTAAGCTGCCTCTAATTAGTGTCCTGATTTTTTCTCTCAGCACACCATTTTGCTAAGGGTATTCAAGCACCACACGAAACATTCTCATGAATTTCAATTCATCTCTCGCCGTGAAAACGACACTCGGAAGATAGACTGTTGCTTTTTTTAAAATGATTTTTTTATCCAACGGGATACTCTCTATACTATTACTATTTGGTATTTTATATATTTTATTATATATTTATATCGAACCAGGATCCCACTAGTCTCATCCTTAGTGGCCAAAAAGAAAACCCAACAAAACCTACTAAAGTCATCAGTGACAATAAGGCAATATGTCTTGTGATTGATACTCCATACATATGTTGGTCCAAATAAGTCCATATGCAACATTTGTAAGGGTTGGTTGATAGAGCTCACAAGCTTAGTCTTACAAGAGGCTTTATGTTACTTTCCCTTTTGACAAGCACCACAAGTATGGTCATTTTCAAAAAGCTTTTAAGGCAAACCTCTTACATGGTTTCCCTCACAAGTTTGTTCATAGGTTTAAAGTTTATATGACCAAGCCTCTTATGTCATAAATTAGACTCATCTATTGTAGCCTTTGCAAATAAACAAGTCAAACCTCCTGAAGGAACAACATTCTTTAGATCAAAACTGTACATGTTGTCATGTCTGGGAACTTTAAGCAAGACTTGACTTTCATCAAGTAGCTTAAAGTCAGGAGATAGAACAAGACATTCAGTCTCAGTGAAAAGAACATTGTTTTTCTTGTCACACATTTGTGAGACAGAGAAAAGGTTAAACTTAAGTTCCTTTACAAAGTATACATCTTCAAAGTCTAATTTACCAGTCCTAATTTTACCTTTTCCAATAATTTTACCTCTTTTAGGACTTCCTCCAAATGCAACAAATCCACCATCAATTTCTTGATAATCTGTAAAGAAGGACTTGTTTCCAGTCATATGCTAGAGCATCTACTGTCAAAAATCCCTTGATCCTGTAAAGTATATTATGGATTTCCCTGCACTTAAAATAAGAGGATTAGTTTCTCTTGGGGACCCAAGCCATTACTGACTTGAGCCTGCCTTGTAGATCAATATAGTTAAATCTTTTAAGCATGTATGATCCACTGTCTTTAGAGGTATGGTCAATAATATTTCCTATTTGTCTCCAAATCCAGC
>BQNB010168620.1:0-10840 GCA_026074375.1 Tanacetum coccineum
GAAATCATGTGCGATGCAAGTGATTATGCAATAGGTGCGGTCCTAGGGCAAAGAATTGAGAAGCATTTCTGACCAATTCATTACGCAAGTAAGACCATAACCGAAGCAGAAACAAACTACACAACAACCGAGAAAGAGATGCTTGCGGTAGTTTATGCTTTTGAGAAGTTTTGATCATATCTAATCATGAAAAAAAGTGTTGTTTACACGGACCACTCCGCATTAAAATACCTCTTCAACAAGAAAGACGCCAAAGCAAGGTTGCTTAGATGGGTCTTACTTCTTCAAGAATTCGATTTGAAGGTATTATCCGATACTAAGAGGAGCTGAAAAACTATGCAGCTGATCACCTCTCTCGTCTTGAAAATCCTTACGAAAATACTTTTGATCCAAAAGAGATTACCGAGACTTTCCTTTAGAGACTTTAAGTGTGTTAACTTCCAAAGACCAAAGTACCCCGTGGTTTGCCGATTTTGCTAATTACCACGCGGGGAAATTCATTAAAAAAGGAATGTCAACTCAAGAGAAAAAAACAGTTCTGTAAAGATGTAAAAACATTATTTTTGGGGGATGGACCCTTTTTCTTTTCAAGACTTGTGCGGATCAAATAATCGTAAGGTGTGGTAGACGAAAGAAGCTTTCGAAATTCTCGAGCTGTCATAGTGGACTACTGGGGGACACTACGGAGCCTACATTACTGCAGAAGATTTGATGCGGTATTTATTGGTCTACGATTTATACGGATGCCGACGAATTTATCCAAACTTGTGATGCTTGTTCAAAGATTAAGGCAAAATCTCACAAGTGATGAGATGCTCAATATGCAATCCAAGTTTGTGAGATTTTCGATTTATGGGAATAGATTTTATGGGACCTTTTCCGTCATTCTAGGCGGTACAAATATATTCTAGTAGCGTCGACTATCTTTCAAGTGGGTTGAAGCGAAAGCGCTCCCCACCAACGATGCTAGGGTAGTTGTTAAGTTCTTAAAATCCCTTTTTCTCCGTTCGGTGCTCGGAGAGCAATCATAAGCGATCGTGGGACCATTTTTGTACGACAAATTGAATAAAGTTATGTCTAAATATGGTGTCAACCATTCGTCTTTCGACTCCTTACCATCCTCAAACGAGGTGGTCAAGTTAAGTCACGAATCGAGGTCTCAAAAGAATTTTGGAGAGGACGGTAGGAGAAAACCGTGCCTCATGGTCCGACAAACTAGATGATGCATTATGGGCTTTTAGAACCGCTTACAAGACTCCTATTGGATGCACTCCTTACAAGTTAGTCTATGGAAAAGCATGTCACTTACCAGTTGAGCTAGAACAAAAAGCGTATTGGGCTCTCAAGCATGCCAACTTCGATTTAAAGACCGCGGGCGATCATCGAAAGCTTCAGCTTAATGAACTTAGCGAGCTTCGTGATCAAGCTTACGAGAACTCGCTAATCTACAAGGAGAAGACAAAGAAGCTACACGATTCCAAGATAAAGAACCGAATCTTCAATGTTGGTGATTAAGTCCTTCTTTTCAACTCCTGATTAAAATTTTTCTCCGAAAAGCTCAAGTCCCGTTGGTCCGGACCTTTCACAATCATCGAAGTTTATCCTTATGGCACTGCCAAGTTGTCTCATGCCAATGGTTCAAGTTTCAAAGTCAATTGCCACCGTTTAAAGCACTACTATGGAGGGGATACACCACCGTTGGTTATCCAGGACCTCCATACTTTCCCTAAGGACAACTAAATTCAGGGATCGAGTTAAGCTTGCAACTCGGTGATAAAAAACAAGCCGCTTTGTGGGAGTTCACCCCATGCTTATCCTTTCTATTTTCTTTCTATTATCTAATGTGTTGTGTTGAGAGAGGCTTGTTCTCTTTCCGATTTCTCGATGTTTGTTGCTTGTTTGTTGTGATTTTTGCAGGATTCTCCCAACAAATTCAATGAAGCCTCTCGTGTCCGGTGTTGTTTCCCGTTCTACTCGAGCTTCTCATCCTTTGTGTGAATTTAGTTTGGGGAGATCCATATCCTTTCATCATAATCGATTAACGTTTATCTTTGCATACTTCATAAACGGCTTAGATTTTCGTAGAGACCTGACTTTAAACATTGAGGACAATGTTTCGTTTTAGTTTGGGGAAGGGAATCTATCGATTTGATGTTGCTTGCTTATTGTTTTGTTCTCACGTACCCGTTTTCCCACAAAAATAGCAAAAATTTTAAATTTTTCAGTCTTGTTATTTTGTTAAAAAAAAAAGTGTTAAGACAAAAATGTAGGTTTTCCGTTGGTAAGAATAAGAAGTAATTTTTGACCCGATCGTACGTGTAGAGTTCTAGCTTTCTTCCTTAACAATTAATGATGATAGTTTGTGCTAGTCTCATGTAGACTTTAAACATGCTAGACTTGAAATCATTAGTAAATGAAGACTTGTGCTAATCTCAAGTAGATTTTAAATATGCCGAGTTGGATTTTATATAGGCTAAGTATTTGCAAATTTCTTTTGTGAAGAATAAGAGATGATAGTGTTGTTTACGAATTAGGATGCTAAACAAAGTTTATTTGGAAAACTTAAAGGCTTATAAGAATAACTTGTGATTTTTCTTCCCCGAAGCTCTTAAAATGATTAATTATACGTGTTCTCTTTAATTTTTGCAAATTAGAGTTTTACTCTTAAAAGTCTAATCAACATATTCAGAGAAAAAGCTTTATCAATGATGAGTCAAACATCATTTGTAAATAAGAACTTTAGTTCGAGTTTATACTTTGGTTTTCTAAAGCGAAATTTTTACTATTTGCAAAAATATTGTAAAAAAAAAAAGGATGCAAGTTATAAATCCTTAAAGTATTAATAATTAATATACAAACTCCATCGCAATAAAGTACATGGGCATTTGTCGGTTCGCTCCCGATGTGACATCGAAAGAAAGGATGGAGAATGTATATTTAGGGTTGATATCATAATAAGTACGCGAGCTCTTGTCGGAGGCGAGGCCGATGTGTCGTTGAAAGAAAAGTGATACCAATTCCTAGCCTAATAAAGTGAATAGTATAATAATGTTGCAAAGTTAGAAAATAAATAGTAAAAGTTTCATTTTCTAAAACCAAGGTATTCTTTTTTGAGCTAAGGTTTGCAAAAGTCTACAAAGCTTTTTCATCGGAAGTTCATACGTTTCGGTTAGTATTCTCCGGATGGGGTGTCAAAAGCCTTAGCACTTACCCGATGACGGTGGGATCGCTAGAGAAGAAAGTCATTTATGGGACAAGTGAACCAACGATGTCTTAGCTAAGTAGGTTTTTGTTTGCTTTGAGTTGTGATTCTTCTAAGTGATTAACATATTAGCCCAAAAGGCCCATGTGTAAAGCTTGGTCGGATTTCAACTATCTAATATGTGGATTTAATGGTTTAAATTAATTTGAACACACACACCTTAATATATGATTTATGTCGGGAAGAGGAATTCACAAGTTGTAATTATAAGTAGTCTTAGCATCTTAGTTCGTAGTTAGCAGTGATCTTATTTTTAAGCTTAGCATGGGAAAAGTGAAAAATCGGGGATGATGAAGTTATCTTTTAGACACTTAATTGTGCTTTTTGTTCTATGATCCTAAAAGTTACCAATGAGGTAATGAAAACAATACATTATGTCAACACAAAAATAAATTGTAGTTAGGAAGTTAAATATCAAGAAAAATCATAAAAAGAGAAAAATCTTAGAAAATGGGAATTCGGGTGTTTTATAACTTGTGATCTCTTAATTCTCTCATCAAAAATCTTTGCTACTTTTCAAAGGTTTAGTTTGGGGAATTTTCGAGGTATTTGGTTATAAGGCATGTGATATTGCGTGAGGACACACAATCGTTTAGTTTGGGGAATTTTGATAAGTGTAAAAACCAATATCGTTGTACCTAAAATATCCAAATAAACCAAAAAGACTAAAATGGCAAAAATATGCTTGTATTTGTGTTTTGTGTATGCAGGTACGGATAAGTAAAAAATCACAAGAAAACAGTCAAAAGCGGGCAAGCACGGACCCGAGATCTGAAGTGTACAAAGCCGAAGCAAAAGTATCAAGCCAATCTTAGCCTTTCTTTTCTGATACACAAGGCAATCTTGCAATTCCAAAAGTTATTTATTAACTAGAAAAAAAGGAAAGAAGAGAGGACAAAATTGCAATCACCAAAGTCACAGGTGTTACTGTCCAAAAATAGCGCGGGAAGCACCATTTATATATCTATCGTCTTCCACATTTTCACCCAAGGCGTAAATAAGGGGGGCAAATCAAAAAGTAATGGGTGCTTTTTTTATTTTTTTAAGTCATTTCAAGAGGTATACATCACATATGAGGGAAAATTTGTCTTTATCAAAGGATCATTAAACTTCTCTCAAGAAGAGCCACATCAACAATGAAAGAAGGCACAAGTTATGTGGGCGACTTTTGTGCTAAATTCTCACAAACTCGCACAAACGTCACATCGAAGGGAATGGGACACGTGGCGATCTTCAGGTGTCCTCATTTTGACAAACGGCCATAACTGTATGCTCAGAATGAGTTGAGTATTGAAGAAATGATTGGCCAGGATTGAAAGTTTGAAGAGCAGAGCAAGAGATCCTAGAAGCTTCAGTTGGCATATATATTGGCTCATTCTCACACACAAGGAGTCTTCTTTTTATCTTTCTTTTTAGTAAATTTTAGCTTAATTTCGTAATTGTACTTAAATGCTTTTGTAATCTCCTTTTCTAGTAATGTAATTCAGTTTTCAATTAATGAAATTCAGTGTTTAGTATTCTAAATCTCGTTTTCTAAGCTCTCATTTTAAGTCATATTATCTCAATAAGCTAATAAGCTCATTTAAAGCTCTTTCAGTCTATAAGCTGAAATAGAGCTGTTTGAATTCAGATTTATTCGTACATAAACCTTTATATCTGTAATATATTAGGCATCTAATTGGATAGAGCTTTTGGCAAGGGGATCTTAACTTGGAAGAGATCCCAAGGACTTATACCTTAGCTTATTAATAAGCTAAGGAGCTTGTAGCTGCCTTAATTGGTTCCTTTTGTTTAGCTAAAGGATTAAGTAAGTTTCTCTTTTCATTCTTCTCTAATTTCAGTTTAATTGCTTAGTTATTGCTTATATGCTTAATATTGCTTATTTGCTTATTCTCTTGCTTATTAGTGTTTAAATATCTCTTATAGTGCTTATTAGTTATATGTCCTCATCTGTTTTTGCTTAAAAAGTTATAGATCATTAGTTATTAATTTCTGTCATAAAATCTAAAAATATTAGTTTAATTAGTTAGGATCTTAGAATTTTGCTTATTCAGTTGTTTAATCATGATTGTTAAGTTTGTTTTAAGCTAGTTTTTATCTGGTATTTAGTACTTGTTCATTAAATTTCTCTTAAAAAGCTTTCCTCAGTCCTGTCAAAATGGTAAAGGGGTGTTTGGATTAGTGCACTCTTGATTTTGCACTAGCAGTACTAACCTCAGTTAGTACTGCTGAGCCTTTACACTACCAGTACTAACCTAAGTTAGTACTGTTAGCTTTAATTTCAGTAGGATTAAGTTTAGCTTTAGCTTATTAAGAATTTAGTTTTAGTTTTCATAATTTAGCTTATTTCATTGCTTATTTTAAAAAAAAATCAAATTGCATCAGCAGTACTTTCCAGTCAAAGTACTGCTGAATTTTCACACTAGCAGTACTAACCCCAGTTAGTACTGCTGTGTTCTCAGCTTAATTTAGAACAGTAATTTAGTAAATTTTTAGAAATTTAGCTTGCCAAATTCACAGGACTTGATATTTAAATATAGTTAAATAGATTTTAAGTCTTAATTTGCAAATTCTAGCTTATTTTTCTAGTTAAATTTAGCTGTCAAAAGTCATACAAAAACCTGAAAAAGCCAAAAACAGTACTTAGAAACTTTAGGATTTAAACTAGTTAATTTAGCTTTTAAGTCTAGATTTTATAGTTTATTTAGATGGATAATAAGTATATTAAATAGTTCTTTAAGTTTCAGAATCTAGTTTAGCTTATTAAGTTTTCTAGCTTATTTGGATTTTGTGGTACTTTGCTTAATTCCTGAGTTTGCTTAGTTCATGATCAATTTCAGTAGTATAAAGGTAGTTTAAGTTTTAATTTCTTTTTATTTTTAGATTAAGCACATCATAAGCTTTCTATATCACTTTTCCTTTTTAGAATTAAGCTTAATTTGAGTATTTTTTATGGCTGTTTAAGTGAAAATAAGCTCAAAACCTCACTTTCTGTAATCAGTTTAGAAATAAGCTCTTATTGAGCTTATTTGAATTTTTCAGTGCCTATATCTTTATAATTTTGTTACAGCTGTAGATTCCTTTACAAAGTGCTTCTTTGAGTTTGCATAATAACACTTTTTCAAATGTTCACCTTAGCGAGAGAGCTGTGTCGCGAGTTCAGCTTGAGAGAGAGCCATCAGGAGGGTAGATTCTCAGGTAATAGTGTAACTTTATTTAGTAGTTTGATACTAAAGTGGTCCCCTCCGTTAGCTTTATGGGCAGTTCACCCTTAGTATTCCTAGGTCTTTGACGAGATACATTAGTCCCTTAGAGAGAAGTAGCGTGTTACTTAAGTTTAATAGTATTAATTAGTGATTAGGTTTAAGTTTTTATTAGTTTATATTAGCGCGCAGTGTTAAACAAAGGATTAAAATTATGGCTTTTATGTTTAATAATTTCTCAACTTTTTCCTTAATTTATAAAATTTTAGTTTACATATTTTTTAAGATAGTTTTACACTTGCTTACTTTGCATTAATTGGAGAGTGCGCGAGGAGCTTAATGGTTGGGGGAGTGGGGGAGAATAGGCAGACGGGGGTGCGAGAGATTCCCAAAATATATGTCATCATTAAAGCAGAAACCGAACTAGAACGTGGTTTCAATTTCAACTAGTCGTAAGGGGAAACGACCCCGGTGATCATACTTACCCGGTTTAATATACATATTTGAGCGTGCGAGACGCGCGAGAGCGAGAAACGAGCGAATTTTGAGGTGCGTGAGTGTAGGGATTTTACGAGCGCAAGTATATCTTTGTAAGCAATGCTTAACTTTTCTCTGCGCAGCGCTGTGTTAATAATTATATATATGCGAGGCGCGTATAGATTTTGCGCGCTGTCGACGAGCGAACCTTCTATCTCAACACTTTGCATCCAAATACTGCGCGAGTAGAGCGAGAGAGACGTGAGTGTGGACAATTAAAGACGTGCGCAGCGTATCTAAACATCAGTTATGCTGTGTAAGGCTTAACGCGCTGAAGGCAAGCAACTTTTGAAGACGCGAGAGCGCGTGCAGCTTTTTTAGAAGCTTAGAGCGAGAGCTGTGCGCGAGAGCAATGAACATATTTACGCGCGCGCGCGCGCGCAGCCAGTTGCATTAAGGAAAAGCACTTTCTCTTTTAAGAACACGAAATTTAAATCAAGACTGTATTTTATAGATAACAAAATGGCGAGCGCAATGCTTGGAAACGGAAAGTAAAGAAAATTAAGCTGAAAAACAACTAGAACGACGCCAAATTACGAAAAACACATAAGCTAAAAAGAGCGAAGCGCGCGAGCCCTCTAAGAGCGAGTGATGGCGCGACCAAGCGCAGCGAGCGAGAGAGAGCGAGCGGGGTGTGCGAGGAGGCGCGTCATCTAGGCCTTGTGGATACGCTCCCCCCCATACTAATAATCAGATGTGTCGCGAGAGAGTATCAATAACGTTGCCTCCAAATCACGCGAGCGATCTTCGTTCGCTGAGAGTGCGACGCGAGTCCACTTCTCACAACTCAATCAAATTGAGTAGGATTGCAGCGTGATGTACATGGAAGGTGTCAGGCGGGTGTCAGATTAATTCTATCTAGAAAGCATATAGAGCGTGGTACTTGATGAGTGATTTTACCTGTGTGAGAGCGGTTGTGTACGTGTGGAGGTGAAATGTATAAGGAGGGAAAGGAGGAAAGGTTTCATAAGTTTGAGCGCGCGTCCTGGATAAGTTGTTTGACTTGGCCTCGCGCGAGAGAGCAGAGAGAGCGACGAGCGAGAGAGTGCGATTGGTGCCGCCGTGAAGAGCGATAAAAAAAGGGCTTTTGGGATTATTGTTTGTTCTTCTATTACAGAAGGCGAGGATTTGTAGTCAGTCGCGAGGTATTATACGGACTAGATGGGCTTATTGAGAGCTGAAGAGAGCGATGAGAGCGCGCGAGCACTATGTGCGAATGAGTGTGCGAGACGTAGCGGGGTTTATTTGTACCCCGAGCGTGTCTAGAGAGCGAAAGGCGTTTAAGTGTAGAGAGAGCGAGCGCGTGACGAGCGGAATATAACCCTTAATGGTGCGAGTGACCCACTCATTAAAAATGGTCATCTCTCTAGTGGTGTGAGATGTGGAGCGCGCGTTCTCTCCTCTGTCTCTCTCTCTCTCTAATCCGAAGCGAGCGAGAGAGTTTTAGCGCGAGAGTGATAGCCAGCCTCAAATCAAGAGTATTCCCAAAAACCCACAGACCTCGTGAGGCCTCTATGTATCCCCTTCCTACACTCGGAGATCTCAACTACTCTACGAGAGCATCCCCGTTGTTTATTTAATCGATCCATTTTCTATAGCGGCTGAGAGAAATTCATCGCTGACATTATCTGAGCAGATCAGACACATAACCTACACACAGCATTGATCTCTTGAGTCACCATCAACCACTGCACACCACTCTATCTTTAGTGTTCCAAAGTTTTAGGGACATTTTCTCAGTTTCTGATCACGTCAGCCAGTGTCTATATGTGATGTGGTGTCTCGTGTATGATTCATGGTATTGTGCAAGAGTAGATGTGGTAGGGGTGCATGTACACTGAGACAGCGCTGACAACTCTAAGGTTGACACTACACTCACATATGGCGAATCACACAGGACACTACATAAAGTTGTGGTAGGGTAAAAAACGCAATGTAATAAAGAATAAAAGTGAGATTTCTAATCTCTAGGAGGGAGGGTGGGTGGGGTGGGCGAGGGAGGGCTATAACAACTAACTTAAGTCAGTAGCCTACGAAGAACACACTCCATCGCTGTTAATATATAAAGAGATTAGGTGATTGGGTAGTGCGTAGGGGAGGGGGATATCACACAAGAATTAACACTAAAAGAGGATAGCAGCAGTTAAGGAAGGAGAGTGTGCGCGGTCTACTTTTTCTGTGTGTGTGAGCAACTTGAACGGTGGTTTGGATGGTTTTGTTTATTTTTATTAATTATTTATTTCTCGCTATCTCTCTATATATATTTCTCGCGTAACAGAGTCCCATGAGAGAGAGTGAGAGAATTGAAGATATAATTAGTTGTTGGTTGTGGGGATAGGGAGATCACACCGTACAACTACATACATAACTATTATCATTACTCTCTCTCTTGATTTTGAGATTGTATGTGATGTGTTGATCTGATATCTATGAGATATAAGAATTTTTGAAGTGCTCTCAGATTTATATAGATGTTTGAGTTGGGGGGTGATTAGTAGGCGAGAGGAGAAAGGAATTCTCTAAGGGTTTTATTATGATTATTGGTGACAAATAAATTAATGTCTTATTCTCATAAAGTAAACCTGGTTTAGACCATAATTAGTTTGAAATCCTTTCTTAAAAAGACGATATGATGAGAATAAGGTCCACATTAAGGTTCTAATTTCGCATGATTTAGGGGTTATCCTTTTTATTTCATCCGAAACAACTCAACTACGAGTCCAGAGACGGAGGCTTTATTTAGATAACCCCGGAGTCAAAATTTAGCTTTATTATTATTGCAACATTATTAATCATCGGTCCTTTAAACAACTGCTACATCGGTATGCGAGCCGACCATGGTCTAGGAATCTTATTTCAACCTCGGTGATCCTCAACCTTTTTGAAGGCTGCAACATCGGTTGTGAGCCGGCAAGATGCAGCAGACTTTTATGAGTCTTAGATTATTACTATGTGCCTTATTTAGAAGACTGCCACATCGGTTGTGAGCCGGCAAGAGGCTGTAAACTTTTATCAGTCTACAGTTTTTATTATTAATATTACTACCTCCACCCTTTAAACGCCTACCACATCGGTTGTGAGCCGGCAAGAGGTAGTAGTCTTATTTCGGCTTCGATTTATTACATAACTATTATTATTATAGCCAAATTTCAAGTCCTTTGGTTTTTTAACTACCTAGACAACGGTAGCGAGCCGTCAGAAATCGGTAGCCTCTTTCCCCACAACACTGACAAAACCTCGATGTGTACCTTAATTTCACCAGAAGGAATCTCTACGAAGTGATTTAAGCTAAGAATCGCAAAAACCTAAAGTAACTTTATTTATTCAACAATTATATAATGTTTATTAAGCTGGTGGGAGCAAAAAGCCACAATTAACCTCTATGAGCTCTAAAGAGATCCAACTACTCTATGTTTAGCATCTAACTTATATAAAACTCTATCATTTCTCGTTCTTCGCAAATTTAAAATCTTTAATAAAAAGATCCGCGAATGCTTAGTCTAATAAAAACAAGCTTTGCATATTTAAAGTCTATCATGGAAACTTTTTTCAAGCTAGAATTCGCATTTTAAAGCTTCTTGTATAAAAGACTAGCAAAAGTTAAATTTATATAAGTTAAGGGGCAAGCTAGAGCACAACATGCTCGATCAAGTCAAAATTTATTCTTTAAAAAGACAAAACTACGTGTCAAAACACTTATTCTATTTTTGAAAAAAAATAAAATTTTGGCATATTTTTGCTATTTTTGATGGAAAAACGGGGTTACGTGAAGACAAGGCAAATACAAGTAAGATCAAATCAAAAGATCCCCCCCCCATACTAGAACTACACATTGTCC
>BQNB010168621.1:3209-13870 GCA_026074375.1 Tanacetum coccineum
AATTATGATAGCCCGAACGATAGTACGATGTAACAACTATAAGATTATATTCAAGTACTCGGTACTTATACGACCTATGATAATTTAGGTTGCATTCGATCTTTTACGTGACGCTTTATCTGCGATATTTGGATTATCAGAACTCAAGGTGAGTTCATAGCCCCACATTTTTACGATTTCAATGATTTATAATTATGGGGTGGAAACATGCTTTGTTTTATAAATTGGACGCAAGTATTGATTACATGTTTGCCTAAGTAGCGATAACCCAAGTTAAGCCCATTATCATGAACTGTCAATTGCATAGATGTAGTTGGGAATTACATTATGTGAGCGCGAATGTTATTTAATAGATCTATTCGGGAAACGACCTCCCCGTTCGGGTGACTAGCTATCACCGAGAACGAACATTATAGCATGTCAAATTTGGGATGTTTCGGGTTAAAACATCATTATGGGCTGAGTAGCAATATTATGCGAACAAGACTGTCGAGCTTCAGTGTCATGAGCTTAGTGTAAATGTAATCTAGTTTTGTGATGCCTGCATGTGTTGCATTATCACGAGAAAAGTCTTGCGGTCCTGCATATTTTGATTTATCAAACCTATGAATTCACCAACATTATTGTTGACGTTTTTAAGCAATGTTTTTCAGGAGATCAGTAAGCATAAGGTGCCAAGGATACATTGGTAATTTTGTTTTGGGAAGTCATGCTAAAGATATGGTTGTTTTATGTTGTAAACCAGTATCTTTGTAATAATAATCAGGAACAAGTTAAAGCTTCGGGCTATTTGTATCAAATATTTGTTAAATCCAATGTATCAGTTTTAAAACGACTTTTTAGTCGTTCTATATATATCTTGTGTTATTGATCTATGAAGTAACACGCCCCGGACCCTTATTCTGCTGCGACCCAATTTGGGGGTGTTACATCAAACCTATCTAATGCATTTGGTATGTTGAGAATTAAAAGCTGAAAGGATTTCTTATCATATTAAATAGATATTTATTTGAATGATTACCCATCATTTCTTACCTATATACCTTGTTTGTGCGTGCATCTCTATCCTTATATATGTTTTATCTCATGTCTTTTGGTCTAAGCAAACATCTTTTAATCATCTTGGTAATTATCTAATCATTTCTAGTGTTTGGTATAACTTAGTTGTTTAAATCAAATATGAGTCTAATGATCGTGACAATCATTTGGACTTTCCTCTTAAACCACTTTTTGAATCTGAAAACACACAACTCCTTTGGGACTACCTGGACTTACCTAGACTTTACTACACTCGAAAGGGTATACTTTCCTGTATGTTTTAGTCTATTAACCGGTAATTCTAGTCTTATAAATTCAAAGCTTTTGAAACACATCAAAAGCTCCTCTTATCTTAAGAAGACCTTTTCTCCATACCATTGACGCAGTAATTTCAGTAAAACAAAAACAACTCAATCTTAGAGTTGGTACCGAACGAATGACCTTCTTAATCGATTCCGTGATGAAACATTCTGATTCTAATGATGATACATGTTTCAGCATTGACGTCATTGATGAAATCTTAGAAGAAGATTTTGATGCTCTTCTCGATAAAGGAAGTAAAATCCTTTTTCCATTAAGGGAACTCCTCTCGAAGATAAAATCTTTGTTGAATTCGATGAATTTATTGCCATGAATATCGAAGAAAACTCTAAATCAGAATTCGATGAAGAACTAACCTTCGAAAAAATCACCTTCGATACCGATTATAAAATCAAGAAATCCCTTGAAGAACCTCCTACGGATCTTGAACTCAAACCGCTTCCTGATCACCTAGAATATGCATTCTTGGAAGAACCTTCTTTTCTTTCTGTGATTATATCATCTTAGCTTTCTGAACAAAACAAAAATAAGCTCGTATCTGTACTTAAAAGACACAAGCAATCCTTTACATGGAAAACCATAAACATTCCTGGTATCTGTTCGTCTTTCTGTAAACATAAAATACAACTTCTAGATGATAAAAAACCAGTTGTTCAAAAACAAAGACGATTAAATCCAAATATGCAAGAAGTTAATAAAAAGAAATCATAAAACTCCTTGATACCGGTATTATATATCCGATCGTCGATAGCCCTTGGGTAAGCCCCATCCATTGTGTACCAAAGAAAGTATTACAGTGGTCACCAACAAAAAAGATGAACTTGTCCCAACAAGAACCGTTACGGGTTGTCGAGTATTTATCGATTATCGTAAACTTAATGAAGCAACAGCTAAAGATCACTTTCTATTGCCATTCATGGATCAAATGCTAGAAAGACTCACAGGAAATAAATACTTCTGTTTCCTCGATGGTTTTTCTGGATATTTCCAAATACCGATCGATCCTATGGATCAAGAAAAAACAATCTTTACTTGCCCTTTCGAAACATACGCTTACAGGCGAATGCCTTTTGGCTTATGTAATGCACCAGCTACTTTCCAAATGTGTATGTTGGCTATCTTTCATGACACGATTAAAGAATCTGTAAAAGTATTCATTGACGACTTTTCCGTCTTTGGAAACTCCTTCGATAATTGCCAAAACAATCTCGATAAAATGCTTCAAAGTTGTAAGGATGCAAATCTTGTCCTCAAATGGGAAAAATATCACTTTATGGTTAAAGAAGGAATAGTTCTTAGACACAAAGTGTCCAGAGCAGGCCTTGAAGTTGACAAAGCCAAAATTGACGTAATCTCTAAACTTTCACCCCCTACTAAGGTTAAATGAATTAGAAGTTTTCTAGGACATGTCGGTTTCTATCGACGTTTTATTAAAGACTTCTTAAAAATCGTCCGCCCTTTAACTAAATTGATTGAAAATGATACTACATTCGAGTTCAATGCTGAATGTTACAAAGCATTCAATTCGTTAAAAGAAAAACTCACATGCACTCTTGTAATCATGATCCCGAATTGGAATCTTCCATTTGAGCTAATGTGTGATGTAAGTGAATTCACAGTTGAAGCAGTCTTAGGTCAAAAAGATGGAAAAAACTTTTACCTCATCTATTTTGCAAGCAAAACCCTCAATGCAGCTCAACAAAATTATACAGTTACAGAAAAAGAACTAATGGCTGTAGTCTTTGCATTCGAAAAATTTCGACCATACGTGGTCTTATCTAAAACTGTTGTATATACCGATCATTCAGCTCTCAGACACCTTTTCAAAAAGAAAGATGCTAAACCACGTCTTATACGTTGGATACTGCTATTGCAAGAATTTGATATCGAAATAAAAGACAAAAAAGGTACAGAAAATGTTGTTACCGATCACTTATCTCGGATTGAAAATGATGAGATAAGTGATGATATTGAAGTCAATGATAACTTTCCTGACGAAACTCTTAAGGAAATTAGCACCAGGGACATACCATGGTTCGCAGACTTTGCAAACTATTTGGTAGGTGATATTATACCTAAGGGAATGATGTACCAACAAAAGAAAAAATTCTTCTCTAACATTAAAAACTACTTTTGGGAAGACCCCTATCTTTTTAAAGTATGTTCAGACGGTGTGATTAGACGCTGTGTCTCAGGACCAGAAACTCATACCATATTAGATCAATGTCACCACGGACCTACCGGAGGACATTATGGCCCAACAACCACAACTAAAAAAGTCCTAGACTCAGGCTTTTACTGGCCAACAATCATCAAAGAAGCTCTTACTCTAGTTCGCCTTTGCCAAGCATGTCAAAAAACTAGAAATATATCCAAACGTGATAAAATGCCCTTAAACAGCATTCAAGTATGCGAAGTTTTTAACATATGGGGTATAGACTTTATGGGACTGATGCAGTCGTCGTAGGACTTCTACATGAAGTTTTACAACTCTCTAGGCATAGTACCTAACCGTTGTAGTAGTAGTATAGGCAAGACTCGGAGTTTGTTATCGTTCTCTAGGGGAATAGGTTAGGAAGGCTTGATCATGGTCTAACAGAATTCTAGGGGTTTAGAGAAGATTATTTTTGTGTTTTTATATTTTATAGAAAGCAGGTAAATCAATGGTTTGAGAGGTTGGTTTGATAAACTATTAACTAAACTAATTAATAAACTAATCTACTAGTGATAACTTTATGATAATTAAATGTATTTACTTAATCATGCATTACTTATCAGATTGTTTCTCCTAATCTTGTTGCCTTGTCATACTTGTGATGTAATGTGTAAGTATTTCCTAAGTTATGAACGAATTACATGAATCCGCCGTCTATTTAATATTCCATTAAGGCAAAGCACAAGTAAGGTAGTATGAAGACTATTACAAGGCTCTTAAGAATATATTAAATGCATGTGAAATACCTTAAGAGGGATCAACCACAAAAGGGGCAAGGTAGTATGAAGACTGTTACCCTATGGTATCCTTTCTACGCACTCGCGTTTCCATAGATGTGTCAACAACGATACAGATAAAAGCTGGTTTTCTAAGGCCTAACGCACACATTCATCAACAAGAAGCAACAGTAAAAGGATCTACAATTTGACTTTCATGCAATCATAAGCAAATACCAAGAAAGGTTTAGCCTCGCATGTTATAAAGGAAGTAAGAAGATAAATCAATCACACGGCACATAGACATATTGAATTATTAATGATAAATAACCTTACTTGAATTAAAATATGGATCCAAGGTAGTACAATAGGGTTTTGAGGCCCTAAAAATGACCTATGAAGCTGCTACAAGGACTAGGGTTCGTCTCCCTAAGTTATACAAAGTTATCCCAAAAGTTACACACCAAAACCCTAAAAACAGTTTTGTATATCTAGGCAAATCGACGCGGCAGCGTCGCTTGATGCTTCTGATGCCATCGCCACGTAGATGGTTCTAGATCCACTTTAAGTCGGCTACGTTATGACGCTGTCGCCAATATCCAGACACCATCACCAGATAGATCACGGCGTCGCTTTATGCCTGCGATTCCGTCTCCACCTCTGAGAACAATACTTCTTAGTGAATCTTGGCGCAAATCCGTAATCGTCCGTTTCTTCTCTAAATGAGCCCAAGTCACGTATATTTCCTCCAAATGCCATCCAAGTGCTAAAAATACAAAAACAAACGATTAAGCACATAATCTGGGCGTATTTGCATGATTTAGGGGGTTAAATGACCCCGAAATAGTATATAAAATGACACCTCATCAGGGACCATTCTCAAAATCATACAAATTCAAATACATCCTAGTCGTTGTCGACTATGTATATAAATGGGTCGAAGCTCAAGCTTTACCGACTAACGATGCCAGAGTTGTTATTTCATTTCTGAAAAACTATTATGCCGTTTCAGAATGCCCAAAGCCCTCATAAGCGACCGAGAAACTCACTTCTGTAACAAAATAATGGAAAAAAACCATGAAAAGGTACGGTGTCACTCACCGTTTTTCTACATCCTCTCATCCTCAAACAAGCGGACAAGTTAAAAATACAAACAGGGCCCTAAAAAGAATCCTTGAAAAAACAATGAAAAAAAATCCAGTTGTTTGGTCAATAAAACTTGATGATGCTCTGTGGGCATTCAGAACCGCTTACAAAACACCTACCGAAACCACACCATATAAACTTCTATACGGTAAAAACTGTTACTTTTTGGTTGAAATAGAACATCGTGCATATTGGGCACTAAAAAACTGTAATCACGATCTCATCGCAGCCGGTGAGAAAAGAATGTTTCAGTTACACGAGTTAGACGAACTCCGCCATCATGCATATGAAAACTCTCGTATATACCAGGCAAGAACCAAAGTCTGGCACGACAGAAAACTTAAAATGAGAACAGAGTTTAAAAAAGGAAACAAAGTGCTGTTATTCCACTCACAATATAAATTTAAACAGCCAAAACTCAGATCTGGATGGCTTGGACCATATGTAGTAAAACATTAATATCCATCTAGATATGTGGAACTATATGGTAAAGATGGCAAGACGTTTATTGTTAACGGCCGTCGATTTAAGCTCTTTCATGAAGAAGATGATCATAATAACCAGAGGGAAGAACTCAATCCCTTCTTTCCCAAAGAATGAACCACCAAAGTATGAGTCTACCTAATGACTCTGAAAAATTAAGCGCTTCCCGAGAGGCAACCCGTTCTTCATCTCCGTTCAACTCAAGTGTGGAAGAGACCCATGTAGTATATATCATAAAAAACAAAAAATCAAAAAATCAAAACCCCAAAAATATTTTAATTTTGTGTGTGTTTTTTTTTTGTTTATGTTTGCAGGTAGTATATCATAGAATCAAAAAATTATGGCGCTCACTCAAGGATAGCTTGCTCGCAGCTACGTTCTCTTATGCCCCCGGAAGTACCATTTTCCCTTAATTTTCCTTATTTTTATATTTATCAGTTCTCACATTGAGGGCAATGTTCAACTTAAGTGTGAAGGAGGACTCAAATAGGAAAAATTAATATATCCACCTATGTTTGCCCTACAATCTGGTCACATTTTAACTCATATTTTATAAAAATTAATATATAGTTTCTCTTCTACAAATTAAAAAATGTATAAACTTAGTAAGGCAAATCCAACTCAGATTGACATTATAACTAGCACAAAATCAGTCCACTAAGCTGTAAGGTTTATTCTAGCCTTTGATGCATATCTTTTGCATATTTTATGAGAGTGCCAATAATTTAGTAGCTCTAGAACTTGTGCTTGATCCTCATTTACTAGACCATAGTGAGATAAATTTAGATACAATTTCATATGATAAGAGGTAAAACAATCTCCATTTTATCCCGCTATCTGCAGCATTCGCTCTTAGTGCTGAAATTTCCCAAGTACAAAAAAGCTCAACATCTCAGTTCTGTGCCAGCCTTAGTTATCATTGTTATTTCCTTTTATTATTTAAAAAAAGAGAAAAAGATATATATGTTATATTGTTATAAGGATTTGGTTTGGCACATGAAATCATGATATATCCGATACTCACCCACATCATAGTTAACATTTTGCCTCTTTGAGATTTTGTTTGGTGATCATGCCCCCATCGGTCATGTTTATGTGTCTTGTACAAGCATATGTTAGCTATCTAGATTATTTCTGTGCAAAATCGAGTGATCTCACAATATAAAATCCTATATGAGTGACTTGTGTGAATAAATAAATCATATCCATTATGTGAGGTGCTTATGTTATATGTCTATGCTTGAAAAGTTATAAAACCAGTTAAACACTTGTCAAATAAAAGCTAATTTCTCCATGTCCACGATAAATGAATCTTGTTTTCTTGCTTTGATTTCTTAAGGTCAAGCAATAGCTAAGTGTGGAAGGATTTGATAACGCCTTAATTATACATGTTTTAGGCAACGTTATTGTATATATTTATATCATTTCTTGTGAACTTTCGATACTTAATAGTATGAAATGTGTGTGCAGGTTCACTTTAAGATAGTCCAAGCTCAAAGTGATTCAAATATAAGTGTTTATACCCTATGGAAGTCAAGTTACACAAAGATAAAAGATAAAATCCAAGATTCTAAAGAAGTGAGCCGCACATATCCTTTTTTGCACCGTACTTAGTCACGAAATAAATGAAGCCAATAAATACAAGATGTGCACCGGTTTTTCCTAGATGTGTGCCGCACTTGTCCAAAGCATTAATGAATTCTAGCTGACTTAGGTAGAAGTACGCCATGCACACACATACATACACACACACACATATAGCTTTAAAGCAATATAGCTTTAATTCACAATGGCACTTTAGTAAATAACTAAAATTAAATAATTATCAAAAATAGACTGAAGGGCAATTTAGGAATTATGTATTAATATTTTATCAATATCGTCACTCCCTAATAATCACGTCAGATGATCTATTTTATTTTTTTATATCTCTCAATTTTAACCACATATTACCACATATGATAGCCACCCTCCTCCTTCATCAAAAAGTGGCCGGAAAAACCACTTTAACTATAAAAATCATTGTGCTCATCATCCACGACCACAGATCTAATGGATCTAAGTCGTTACCTACGGCCACATATCTAATGGATCTAAGCCGTTACCCACGACCATCGTGGTATAATCATCCACGACCACTGATTCAGTCGATCTTTGAATTAACAAGGTTTTAATTATTTACTCCTTTTGTAAATCATATTTTATATTTCTTGTGGTATAGTTTTTAAATCTGATGTAATCGTAAACTTTAAAAGGGGGAGTTTGCTTTTCTAAAATCCTTTTCTAAATAGTTTTTTATATTTATGATGTATTAGATTGATCTTTGACTTTTTTTATATATAAGTGATAAGTTTGGAACGTTTTTATCTTTGGATAATGTGCAAAATGTTAGTATAATGAATGCTCACAAGTAACTTTAAATGGGGAGTTTACTTTTCAGTTACTAAGAAAAAACGAGTGAAGAAGATGAAGAACATAGATGTTTTGGTCCAAGTTGTCTTTGGAAAGTACACCAAGGGCATGTTTGGTATAGGGGTATAGAATGGGTTTTTAGTTTGATGTGACATTAAACATTGTTTGGTTGTATATTTTGAGAAGAGGAATGGAATCATCAATGAAAGATTGATAGATACCAAGTTAGCTAGGTTTTGATGGTTTTAGCATTTTTAGTGGGCCATGTATCACTTTCTTCCCATTTCTCCTCACATTTATTTATAATAATAATTTTTTTTATTAAAAAACTATTATATAAAATAATCAACGTAATTAAATAATATTAATTTATCTCTCCAATCATTTTATCAAACCAATACTAAATTTAAATCCTACACCAAATCCAAATCCTAATCCAAACCCATTAACATACCAAACGCACCCCAAGTTGTGTGTGTGTCAGTTGCTTTTTGCCTTTTTTTTAAACTTAAGTTGTTTTTTTGCTTGAATATAGCAATTTTGTTGGCATTAGATAAGGCAATTTAATTTTAGTTTGGATATAGCAATCTTATGCTTGTTTATAGTTCTTTAACCATTATTTTGCTAGAGCATCTTATTGTATTATATATGTTGTGCTTAACTTTGGGCCTGGATAAATAGTACTGTAATCTACATCTTACAAAAGTTAAATGTAGCATTAGTATTTACTTTACATGTCGAGTGGATAGAATTATGTTCTCAATAGTTAATACTATCAAATAATGAGGATGTTAAATTAACAAGCCAATTTGATTCTTAATTTTATCATCATGATAATATATTATGTTTAAGAAACCACCTTCTTCGCCACTGTATGCATGATATTTAATTGTTTATAATTTTTTGTTGGCTTAGTACAATGAAAGTTAGATATGTATTTGTTTGTGTCTTATTTAATCAATTAGTTTTACAATTAATTTAACATGATATAATTTGATATAACTAATTTTTTTTGTTTTTATATATTTGTTTATAGAGGATGGCTCAATCATAGGAGCGACGGTGTGTGATGAATGTGATCAATGGATGCAATTGTGCTTTTTGATGGCGTGCACAAATGTTCTCGATGTCGTGCATGTAAAACCCAAAAATTTGGTTTACATTTTTATTTCACCATTTTGAATATAACCTAAGTTTGAATAATAAGTCTTTAACATTAAAACTTTAGGCTATAATTATTTGTGTATTATAAATACATAACATAAGGTATTTTTAAAAAAATATTTATATATTTTCTTATTTTAAGAATATATGGCCGGCCCCCATTTTATTAGTATGATATCTTTATTTTTTTACAAAACCTATTTTAAGTATTAAGTGTAAAAGGATTAGAGCAAATATTGTGTAATTTCCTAAAAGAATAAAGAATTTTTGTCCTCTCTCCTCTCCCATATTTAGGCCGGCTCTATCCCTCTCTCTCATTATTCTCTCTCAAAAATTTTACTCCAAAACTTATGTTCAAATATAGAATTTGCAAGAAGAAGAAGGTGGTGTAGTAATTGGTGATTCGGGTAGAGTTATTCAAGCCTTGGTGTGTTGGTGTGATTGTTGATTCTTGATTCTTTGGTATTCTTGTTCTTGTGATCCTCTCCATCTTGATTCCATAGGTATTCCATGTTCTTTTGAATTCATTCCTTGTGTCACCATGATTATACATAAGTTTTTACATAAAATCATAGAATTGTAAAAGGAAAACATGTGTAATAATCTTGTAAAAATGAGTTTTAACATGAATCTTGAGCCTAAAGTTAAATTCAAAGAGTTTAGTTTCTGTAAAAGTCAGGCTTATGTCAATTAGAGGTCAGGAAGGTCGATTTTTGATTTTTATATGATTAAGTGTCGAATCTGGAATTTCTGTCCAAAAGATTCAGTAGTAGTATTTTATTTTTAGTTCTCAAACCGTAAAGAGTTGGCCTCTAAAATTCTAACTGTTAACTCTTCACGATATTAGCTACATACATAATTTTTTTCAAAATTTTCTGAGTTGTCTAATTATGGTTTTTTACGTGTGAACTTTTCAAAGGTACCAGCAGGTCATTTTCTGGGTCAGATTTGGTAACGATGGTTAAAGGGGTATTTATACATAGAAATAAAATCAACCAAAATTCGTGGGCATACTAGACACATGTGGAAACCTTTGTGATTTTTGGTAGATTTTTAGGAGGTCGTTTAAGGGGTTTATAAAATTCAAGACCAACCCTTAAAAAGTTCACAGATTCTGGAAATTAAGAAAACCCTAATTAGGTTTCATTAAGTGATATATGTAGTAA
>BQNB010168623.1:0-13870 GCA_026074375.1 Tanacetum coccineum
ACGCACAATCAGCCATTTATACTTGACTGGATGAGGGCCGACGAACCGAACCAATAGCGACTACATGTTTTGATAGCTCGGAGTCTGCACATGTGAACTTCCGTTGACACAATGCAATTAATTTTCTCCCCATTGAATTCTAAGTAATGTTAGCAAAACCTAATATTTATTTATAGTTTTTATAGCTAAGTTACTAAATTATCTTATAGTTAATGAATCATTTCAAGTAAATAAAAAGACTAAATTAGGTTACGGAGGCGTTTGTTATATGTGTTTATCAAGTAATGGAATAAAGTCGGTCTCGGTGATTTTCCATACCAAACACGTCAAGTGGCTTTTACAACCCTATTATCTCTCAGAATTTAAATTTGATTTAATAAATAACAAGTTTGTCAAAATCAAGATCATGGTTGTTAGTACAAAATTAGTGGGGCACGACTGGCAGAGAGTAATGTGCTTACAGCGGGGTCATAAGCTCGGAACTTGGTGCTGTAATTGTACTAAGTGAATGTAGTAAGACTTCCTGCTAAGAAAAAATAGCACCGTTAGCCTTATCGCGGGAGGAGGATCACGCGATTAAGCTCGGGTGTGAGAGTAAGTATTTGATATGAGTGGTATGTGTGTAATAATAGTGGAAGTCCTACCCTTTATGTAACATCCGGGAATTCTCGAAATTTTAAAGGACTATTTTAACCTTGGACGTTTCGAGTCTGACTTGACTTTTTGACTTTTGGTCTTTTATTGTCACATAAAAACGATTACCGCATAACTGGTAAAATTTTCGGAACATATTTCAATAATAAATCGTATTTATTATTACACACCTCGAGTACAAAGTTATTTTTAACTTATTTGATTCGAAAACGAAAAAGGATATATATTAATTCATAGTTGATTTATCAAAAACGAACCACTAAATCACGTTTTCATTATTCGGACTCTAAAGCAATTTGATGTAAAACGATATTCCTGACAACTTTTTAGTTTTGAACGGGACCCGAAAACAGTCAGAAAGTGACTGAAATGCCCTCGCAAGATTATAGAAACAAGAAAATAATTAAATTATATTTAATTAACACTTTTTATTAAATAAAAATATTTAATAAATTAGTCATCATTTTATTCAGTGACGTTCGTTGAAGGACGCAAATATTCGAGTAAAAGATCATTTTACGGACAAAGTTTATCAGTAATATACGAATAAATAATAAACGTTTTAAATAAATTTTATAAAACGTTTATGAAAATTAGTCGAGTGAATACTCATTTTTATCAGAAAAATGATTTGAAACGCAATGGCGCAAGTTTCGTATTTTGAATCATCCGTTAAGTGGCCCAAACGAGTCCCGAACCGATAGTTATCAAAACTATATTAAAAATTTACACAATGATCCCTCAACTATTAGGCTCTTGCCACTTTACCTTAAAACTTTTAATATATATATAAAGTTTTATATCATTTTCTTCATTTTTTCATTCTCATATATGCACACAAACTCTCCTCTTCTCTCCCAATTTTTTCGGAAGCCACCACCGGCCGGATTCCGGCCACCGCCGCCGCCGACCACCACGCTGTCGTCGCCGGAAAACTTTTCAGGCGAGTGTTCCGGCCAAAACCAAAAATGGTTCTCATTACCCGATCTACTGATTCCCTATTGCCAATCACCCCCTACTCGCGCTCCACCCTCCATCACCACTCAGACGCCGCTAGCCTCTCTTTCGGCTGTTGTCCCGCGACGGCCCACACTCCCCACCATCTTCAATCATCTTCACGTTATCATCTATCTTCACCACGACAACACCATCATCATAACACCACCACCACATCTACCGAACACCAGCCACAACACCACCACTCCATCATCTCCGACCCACCATGGTGCGTTGTGGTTTAACATAAACACCACAAAAGGGTGTTTGTTTCGGTGGTTCAGCAGCAGGGTGCGTTTGGTTTTTATAACAGCCCCGGGTGCGTTTGGCTGTGTATATAACAAAAGGGTACGTTGGGTTGTTCGTCACAACACCTCGAGGGTGCGTTGGTTTTTATATAGAAAGAAGAAAGGCTACGTTTGGTTTGGGTTTTGCACCAAAAAGGGTGCGTTCAGTGTATGGTTTGCACCTAGGGTGCGTTTGGGGGTGTCTCGAAACCACAAGGGTGGGTTTGGTTTGATTGTAACGGCACCGAGGGTGCGTTTGGATCCGGGTCAGCCCCAACTAGGGTGCGTTGGGTTGGTATTTGCACCGACCAGGGTGCGTTTGATTTGGTCTTAACCCAAAAAGGGTGCGTTTGGTTTGGTTTAAGTTGAATTAGCGTGCGTGTGGTTTATTAGAAAACAAACAGGGTGCGTGTGGTTTATTAGGACAGAAATGGGTGCGTTCGGTTTCAAAGACACCAAAGGGTGCGTTGGGTTTGTGGTCTCAACCGACCAGGGTGCGTTTGGTTTATGTGAACCCGAACGAGGGTGCGTTCGGTTTGTGTTTATCACAGAAATGGGTGCGTTTGGTTTAGTTAAAACGCCACAAGGGCGCGTTTGGCAGATTAGGGTGCGTTTGGTTTTCATATTATGCACAAAGGGTGCGTTTGGTTTTGTAGAAACATGTATAGGGTGTGTTTGGTTTAACAGAAAACAAATAAGGGTGCGTTTGGGTGTGCAGAAAACCGTAAGAGGGTGTTTGGGTTAGCAGAAACACCCAAAAGGGGTGTTTGGGTGAGCAGAAACACCCAAAGGGTGCGTTTGGGAATAGAGGAAAAACCCAAAACTTGGGTGTTTGGACAACAAGGGTGTTTGGTTGGGCAGATTTGCAACAAGGGTGCGTTTGGTTTAGCAGAAAGACCAATAAGGGTTCGTTTGGTTTATGCAATTGACTAATAAATATAATACGAGATTTATAAATTATAATCGGAACTAAAATGGTGGTTAATGGTTAAATAAATGTGATATTTATTACGTTGTTTAGTTTATATATAAATATATATTTGAAACACGCGGGTTGTTGAAAAATGGAAAAAACATTAGATTTTATAATATAAGTATGGGGAAAAACATTATATAACCGAAGGGTCATGACGAAATATATATAAAATTTCCTTATATTTGTTTTGTAATGTTTTACTAAACCGCTATTATTTTAGGAAACCCGGTAAAAGGAATTATGTTATATTTTAAGGGATTATATTAAAATATAACATATACAAATAAACCGTCAATGAAATAAGAAATTATACTTTTACAAATGAGTTAACGATTTTAGCTTCGATCCGTCGATAAGACAAAAGATTAATTTATAAAATATTATTTTATAAATTCCTAACTAGGAGGTAAAATCATAACTTTTGTAAAAGCTTTACAAACATCGGTTGTTTAATTCATGACTTTAAGACGTGCGTCTACTTTTATGCAATGACTTTTTATTAATTAAATTGTTGTCGAAATATTTGGTTTAATTATTTACTCCACTTGTATTATTTAATACTTGCAACGCCTTTTTATACGTCACCTATTAAATCTGTTGGATTGTTTGTCTTTGTTATATAATTCAAGGTATGAGTTATATAAGGGTTTATATTTTTCATATGTAACATATACAGAATATATTACATACTTTGCGTTCACTTTTCAATTTATTTATTTAACCAACCACCAAACTATTACCACTTGGAAATCTAAATCTTTATCAACGTGTCGCGTTGACGTAACCATTTATCGGGAGACCCAAATACATTATCCTAGGCTAGTAGGATTTAGCCGTTAAGTTAAGCTGCATCTTCTTGATCGAGCCGTTCCAGTTTTCCGTTTGTGTTGTGCTTAATATGTGCAGTTCTACAAATCGTTCTACAACATCAATGTGAGTTTATAGCCCCCCTGTTTTTACTGGTTTTACATATATTTTTGGGGTGAGAACATGCTTGTTTACAAATGCATTTACATGGTTGATTACAAATTGGTTTGAATATTTATTTATATATCTCGCGATGAGATTCATACTTGGTTAACTTTTTAGGCCATGAAACACGCCCTATAACTTGGTTATAACACTCATATGCATATCTAACGGTGAGATACAACATTGGTTTTTTTATTTACTTAGGGATTGCAACAACTATACTTTACTCGCAATATGATTTATGGATTAGCTTAGGTTTGCATGATCGTAATCTCTTGGAGGGTGCACCGGACGGTTATGAAATAAATCAATTCGGGATGACAATCCCCCGTTTTGGGTGATTAAAAAAAAATCAAATCTTATCACTGGACAATACGAAGTTATAACATGTCAGAATCACGATTGGTTGAGAGTCTTCAGGGCCAACAATTACATACACATGGATATTTTCATAAATGCCCGGGTGTTCTTGGAGGGGACACCTATGATGGGTACATATTATTTTCATTAATGCCCGGGTGTTCTTGGAGGGGACACCTATGATGGGTACATATTATTTTCATTAATGCCCGGGTGTTCTTGGAGGGAACACCTACGATGGGTACACTCTTACTGTGCCTTGAATAAAGTGGCATACATACAAGTCTACGTCGCAGTTTTATGAACTTAGAGTAATTGTAATCATTGTTTTATACTCACATGGATATTTACTGTGCCTTGAATAAAGTGACAATACATACTTGAAACATTTTGGTGATTATTTATATATATATATATATATATATATATATATTATATATATATTACTATATTCTATATATAACCTTACATGCTTTAAAAATTGCGGTACAACGTTCATACTGTACATTTTTGTGACTATTTGGGGATTTTATAGGTCATGAATACTTTAAAACTATTTGATTTCTAAAAATCTACATACATTTTGGAAGGTCATTTAAGGATTTAAAATGGTCATTACACACTTTACTGTTACTTTGGGTTCAACTTTTATCTCTAAACAAATCTATGAACTCACCAACTTTATGTTGACACTTTTTAAGCATGTTTTTCTCAGGTGAATTAGATGCTTGGATTATTTGATGTGTACTGGTGTCTAACATTTGGACAAGATCTTATTCATGGGATTACTACTTTTATACAAATTATCATTTCGCGTGGGGTTGTTTCAAGCTTTTCATTGTGATGCAATTATGGGACAACATGTTATAATCAATTTCAAGGAAATCAACGAGATACTTTCAAACGAGACGTTTAGAGGTTGTTCTCGTGTATTCTACGTGTGTATTATGAAGTAAACGCCCCGGTCACATTTTCGCTGTGACATAATTTTGGGGGTGTTAAGATTGGTATCAGAGCACTGGTATAGAGAACTATGTTGCATTAATTTACCCTAGACTATATACCGTTTTCACAACAATGCATCACATCAAACATTTTCAAGTGCCATATATACTGCTTGCTTATGTGAGTACATTTACGTGACTGCATTAGTGCTACATGTCTTGCATATAGATATATTAGATATATTATATATATATATATATATATTTATATTATTATATATTATTATATGTTTATATGCTTGCGTACTTTGCGTATATCATGCGCTTATTTTATGTTAGAATAGTTATTTATATACAATACCCAAAGCGCCTACTTAAGGCATTGTGCAGTCTGCACTATGGCCTCATTTGATTTTTAGAAATTGTGGGTGACACAATGGTCTCATTCTACTCGTCAGACATTGTGAATTACACAATGGTCTCACTTTGTTCTCAGGCATCGTAAGTTGATCAATGGTCTTTAAGAATATTATTTTCTTCATAGTTATATACAATACTGTATTACGCGAAGACCGTCATAATTTTTGTTTACATGGAATTATGTATGAATCTAAGTATTACAAGTCTTGTATGGGCGAGACTTGTAATATGAGGATTGATATGATAATTGATATGTTAACAAAACCCGTCACAGTTCTGTTTACATGGAATTATGTGTGAATCCGAGTATTACGAGTATTGTTATGAGGCGGGACTTGTAATAGAAAGTACTGATATGATAATCGCTATGTTAAACTGTTCATAGAGAACCTTTACTTATGTACTAGATCGAGTACTCATTAACTATCTTGAACTCTATGTTGATCTCGCCTGGTAGTTTTTACTCCCAGTCTCCGAAGACGAGTTTGAACACTCGTCCCATACTCATTAGTGATATATGCATTCATCATGTCACCCATCACCTTGGAAGTCATGAATGGGTATGGTATTGCATCAGGGAATTATTAAGTAGGATGATTATAGTTTATGTATTTTGTATGGATTGGGATGCCTCGTTTTTTAAATATATAAAATTGTAAATCCCCGAACCATAAGTTTATAAATTCATATTTACATAAATAGGGACGCTTCTTTATCGAATAACGATAATATAAATGAAGTGGGCTTACATGTATCATATGACACAGAGTATGAACTCGAACCCGATAATCACCAGAATTCGTTAAAAAGGTCTAGAAACACAATCGTGTCTTATCACTCAGCAGAATCTGAAGGCCTCACTTGAACTACCTTACCTCATTCTTAAGTTGTTACTTTTGCCATTACGAATCCTTGCAATCGTGAATTGTTTGTGGAGCTAACCGACTTGTTACACACTTGAGCTAATGGAGCTGATTCATCGAATTAACGACTGAGTTCAATATTCCGCCATCTATCGCATAAACTCTCCCGCGAGCTCCTCCCATTTGTTGAACTTTATTCTGGGGATGTCGTTTCTCGGGGAGGGGGGGGGTCCTCACCCTCTGCATCCCATCACCGTTTGTTATAGATATCGTTGTTATAGTTGCCGTGGTTGGGTCCTGGAGCGGTCCCGACTGATACATCTTTTAGCATTAATAGGTTAATGCAACCCACCTTAATCGAGATATACACCTATCCGACGAAAAAATATAGTCGGGCTATTTCATTTCGGGCCACTAGTAGGATGACTTAGGTCGTGATACATCCTAGTTTTTTTATGCAAGTACGTGGTCTTACATCCATAAGCCACGTTGATGTGAATCATCGAACGCTACAGACATTGCAGAAACGAGACTCCGTCCTCGGACATTTAGAAACTTATACAAACATACTCACGCGACTACACTTTCTTCTTGAGGTTTTTACTATAATGAGACTGTCCTTATAACGCGGTTATATCGGTCATGAGATCTGTCATGATTTATTTTGAGGTGCCCATTTGGATAGATTGAATGTCCTGGTCAAACCTAGCCAAAATTTTTGGTATATACTAAGAAGTGTCAAAATATCAAATTTCGCTGAATAAAGTTATCAGCATCTTGTTTAGAACTGGTTTAACTATGTTTAAATCTTTTCGTGGTAACACAAACGTTACCACAGATTTAATCCTCGGGACGAGATTTTCTTTACGGGGTAGGTACTGTAAAATCTAGAATTCTCGGAAATTTTAAAGACTTTTTTAACCTTGGACGTTTCGTGTATGAATGATTTTTGACTTTGGTCTTTATCTGTCACATAAAAGCGATTAACACGCACTCGTAACGGGTAAAATTTTCGAAAAACATATTTCAATAATAAATCATATTTATTATTACACACCTCGAGTACAAAGTTATTTTTAACTTATTTGATTCGAAATAAAAATGATATATATTAATTCATAGTTGGATTTATCAAAAAACGACCACTAAATCACGTTTTCATTATTCGGACTCTAAAGCAATTTGATGTAAAAATGATATTCCATGACAACTTTTTAGTTTTGAACAGGGCCCGAAAACAGTCAGATAAGTGAGTGAATGCCCGCAACAAGCTTATAGAATACAAAGAAAATAATTAAATTATATTTAATTAACACTTTTTATTAAATAAAAATATTTAATAAATTAGTCATCATTTTATTCAGTGACGTTCGTTCAAGGATGCAAATATTCGAGTAAAAGATCATTTTACGGACAAAGTTTATCAGTAATATACAAATAAATAATAAACGTTTTAAATAAATTTTAAAAAACGTTTATGAAAATTAGTTGAGTGAATACTCATTTTTATCAGAAAAATGATTTGAAAAACAATGGCGCAAGTTTCGTATTTTGAATCATCCGTTAAGTAGCCCAAACGAGTCCCGAACCGATAGTTATCAAAAAACTTATTAAAAAATTTACTCAATGATCCTAACCAATTAGGCTCTTGCCACTTTACCTTAAAACTTTTAATATATATATAAAGTTTTATATCATTTTCTTCATTTTCATTCTTATATATACACACACACTCTCCTCTTCTCTCCCAATTTTTCCGGCAGCCACCACCGGCCGGAAAACTTTTCCGGCGAGTGTTCCGGCCAAAACCAAAAATGGTTCTCATTACCCGATCTACCCGATCCCCTATGCCACTCGCCCCCACTCGCGCCTCCACCCCTCCACCACCACTCAGCCGCCGCCCCCTCTCTCTTCGGCTGCTGTCCCGCGACGGCCACACCCCCACCATCATCATCATCTTCACGTTATCATCATCATCACCACCTCACCAACGAACCACCATCGTCACCCCCATCATCACCACGACAGCACCATCATCATAACACCGTCACCATCATCACAAACACCACCACCACATCCACCGAACACCAGCCACAGCACCACCACTCCATCATCTCCGACCCACCATGGTGCGTTGTGGTTTAACATAAACACCACAAAAGGGTGTTTGTTTCGGTGGTTCAGCAGCAGGGTGCGTTTGGTTTTTATAACTTCCCAGGTGGTTTGGCGGTGTGTTAATATAACAAAAAGGTACGTTGGGTTGTGCGTCACAAACGTCCTCGTGCATCATAAACACCACCACCACATCCATCGAACACCAGCCACAGCACCACCACTCCATCATCTCCGACCCACCATGGTGCGTTGTGGTTTAACATAAACACCACAAAAGGGTGTTTGTTTCGGTGGTTCAGCAGCAGGGTGCGTTTGGTTTTTATAGGTGCGTTTGGCTGTGTATATAACAAAAGGGTACGTTGGGTTGTTCGAAACCCACAAGGGTGCGTTGGGTTGTTCGTCACAACACCTCGAGGGTGCATTGGTTTTATATAGAAAGAAGAAAGGTTGCGTTTGGTTTGGTTTAAGTTGAATTAGGGTGCGTGTGGTTTATTAGAAAACAAACAGGGTGCGTGTGGTTTATTAGGATAGAAATGGGTGCGTTCGGTTTCAAAGACACCAAAGGGTGCGTTGGGTTTGTGGTCTCAACCGACCAGGGTGCGTTTGGTTTATGTGAACCCGAACGAGGGTGCGTTCGGTTTGTGTTTATCACATAAATAGGTGTGTTTGGTTTAGTTAAAATGCCACAAGGGCGCGTTTGGCAGATTAGGGTGCGTTTGGTTTTCATATTATGCACAAAGGGTGCGTTTGGTTTTGTAGAAACATGTATAGGGTGTGTTTGGTTTAACGGAAAACAAATAAGGGTGCATTTGGGTGTGCAAAAAACCGTAAGAGGGTGTATGGGTTAGCAGAAACACCCAAAAGGGGTGTTTGGGAGAGCATAATACACCCAAAGGGTGCGTTTGGGCTAGAGGAAAACCCAAACATGGGTGTTTGGTCAGCCATGGGTGTTGGTTGGGAAGATTTGCAACAAAGGGTACGAGTTGGTTTAACAGAAAGACCAATAAGGGTTATGTTTGGTTTTAGCAATTGACTATAAATATCACACGGAGATTTATAAATTTTTAAATCGGAACTAAAAAATGATGGTTTAATGGTTAAATAAATGTGATATTTATTACGTTGTTTAGTTTATATATTAAATATATATATTGAAACACGCGGGATTGTTGGAAAAGTGGAAAACACTTAGATTTTATAATATAAGTTTGGGATACGTTATATTAACCGGAAAAGGTCATGACGAAATCTTTATATAAAAATTTGATATTTGGTAATGTTGTTATCTATGCCTCTATTTTTAGGATAACGCCCGGTAACAAGGTTTTATAGTTATATTTTAGATACTATTAAACAGGTAGACTGTTACAATAAAACCCTGACATTGATTAAGAAATTATATCTTTTTACTAATGAGATACAAAGTTTAGCTACGTACCGTCGATAGACATAAGGATTAATTATAAAATATTATTTTTATATAATATTCTATAACTGTAGGAGGGTAAATTCATAACTTTTGTAATAAAGCTTTACAATACATCGGTTGTTAAATTCATGACTTTATGACGTGTGTCTACTTTGTAGAAGGACTTTTCTTATTATAAAACGGTGTCTCGAAATATTTGAGTATATTATATTTACTCACACTTATTATATTATCTTGGGAAAGATTATTAATCGTACATTAATCTGTTAGGATTTGTTTGTGCTTTGTTATATATTATCTCTCCGGTCTTGAGTTATCGTAAGGTTTCTATTTTTTCATATGGTAACAGATAACATAATATATTACATACTTTTGCGTTCACTTTTTCAATTTTTTTATTGTTAAACAAACACCAAGAATATTACATCGTGGAAAATCCTAAATTCTTTTATCAAAGTAGTCGCGTTGATGTAATCATCCATCGGATATACCCAATGTCAAATAAATCCTTGGATGAGTAGGTTCTTGCGTAAGATAAACCGCACTCCTCTTGGTCGAGCCGTTCTGGTTTCTGTTTGAGTTGTGCTTGTAATATGTGCATTTTCTGCCAAGCGTTTCTTCATAGGAGGTGATGAGTCATAGCCTCGCGTTTTTTTCTCTCCTCAATTAATGGGATTATTTTATGGAGTGTAATCAAAGTACTTGGTACTATCCGACCTTAATTAATTAGGTTTGCTTTCAGGGGACCTATTCGTGACGCGTTTTCATTTGTGAGATACTTAGGATTAACTCACTTGAGGTTGAGGTCATAGACCCACGTTTTACATGATTTTATTTTATAAGTTTGTTGGTAGTGAGAAACATGCAAATGTTTTACATTGGAACATCAAGTGGGGAAATTTTTATATTATGATTTAAGTGTTGCTAAGTTCGATAACCTAAATGAGCCCATTATTCATGAATGGTTCTTAATTACTTGGAGGGTTAACGCCTTGCGATGTTTATAGGTCATGCGTCACGTTATGTCCGGTTTGGCCGGAACAACGAACGATGTATACCATGTCGGTACGAGGATGTTCTGGGTTAAGATAGTAAGAACATCATTTCGGGCAATGCTGGGTAATTTTTATATTGGCAATAATTTTATGTCGAGCTTACTAGTGTCATGAGCTGATAGGCAACGTTTATACATTTATGTGATGTTTGCAATCTGTTGCATTATCATACAATATGGGAGATTCTTTTTGGTGCTTCATTATACGATTTATTCAAACCATTTGGAATTCACCAACCTTTTTGTTGGCACCGTATTTTAAGCAGGTTTTTCTAGGTGAATTATGATTGCTTAAGATTATCTGATGTTGCAATTGGAGTTCTAATAATGTTAAGATTTCATTCATGTTTATGTATACTTATATACAAATGATCAAAATTCTCGTTGTATCGCTTCGAAGCTTAGCAGTGTGATGCTAATTATGGGACAAAAAAAATGTTATTCAATTTTAAGAATTTAATCAAACGAGATTACTTTTCATAAACGACACCATTAGAGGTTGTTCTCTTGTATCTAGCGTAATTGGTATTATGAAGTATACCTCCGGGACGTACTTCTTACTGCAATACATTCTTTGTGAGGGTGTTTACACTTTAGAGTAGTAGTTGTGGGTAACTTCTGTTTATAGGAAGAGTGTCATTGTCGGGTAGTTGCAGGTCACGGGGGTGACGTTTCACCTTTTATACTAGTGAGATACTGGGTGAGTTTGAGGTTCGTTGTAGAGGTGCTACGTCGTTGATCACTCATTACCGCACTAGTAGGGGTAAGTTGGTTTAGGTAATCGTTACCATTCGTTTGTTATCCGTATTTGGGAGATGTTAACGTTAATCACTGTAATCCCTATGCCTTGTTTCTTTACTTCTTTTTAGTTCGTCAGTGTTGTGTCGTCTCGTCGTGAAGTGGTAAGCAAATCGCGTGCTAGATGCGGATGGGTATTCTGTTACGGAATTGGTGGAAGGCCTTTGCACAGCTGGAAACTTGTTTCTTGCGGGGGATTGTTGCTCCGTGCGGAGCGGGCTGATGTTACTGTGTTGGTGTCGGTTTGAATTGTTAGGGCCCAGGGTTAACTAATTGTTTGTATGGTTTGGGCTCGCGGGTCTCCGAATGATTACTTATACGTCTCATGTCCCCCAGTCTAGTGTGTGTACGTAATTATGGAAGATGTTTCTAGACTCAAAAATATTCTACTCAATTTTTATAACGGTCAACGGCTTCTCGTATGCTTCCTTTAGCACGCTTCTTGGTAGGTGGCTCTTGGGGTAGACGCTGGCTTGGCGTTGGCCACATAACTTTGAGACTGACGTGGGGACCTTTGTTCAGGCAACAGACAAAATCGTCGAGACTGTTTATACTCTCTTTCTGCCGTTTTCCTAGCCGTTCGATGGGAGGTGTGGACACGTGTCTCCATCTTAGCCTTCTAGGGTGAGTTTTCTTGGTAGTGGGTATAAATACCCTACATTTTCACTGTGCCTTTTTCACTGTGTTTTCTCTTCTATCGTCTCCGTTAAAAATATCATCCGGCTGTTTTGCTGTCTTTGTTTATCTTCCCTCCCCAGTGGTTTTCTTATAGCAGGTTAGGTCTCATTCTCTGCCTTCTTCTTCCTCAAGACATGGTTACGCATACTATTGATACTGTTGCGTCAGTTCTGACTCAGCGGGAGTTGGATCATTTCTGTAACACATATAATATTTTGGCTGACTTGGGGCCGCAGCTGCCTGGTCGTAAGGATACGATCAGAGATGCTCTGGCAGGGAAGATAAGGATTTATACACGGTTCTTGGAATTTGCCAATTTTCGCGTGCCCTTGTCTCGATTTCTCCTCCGTGTTCTTGAATACTACCAGATTAATTTTTCTCAGTTGTCTGTCCTTGGTGTCGCCAAGGGGAGTCATTTCAAAATCATGTGTCACGTGCTAGGCTATCGGCCCTCGCTTGGTACTTTTCGTAGGTTCTATGTGAATTCTATTAGCAACGGCTAGATGTCTTTTTTGAGACGCGGTCCTACTCCTTGTTGTTTGTTGAAAAATTTTGATTCTTTAAAGAACTGGAATGACCACTTCTTCTGGATTGACGCCTCTATTTGTCCCATTTCCGTTCCTTGGCACATGGGTGCGTCTATTTTGAAGGATCCCCTTCCTTTTGACGACCGCGTTAATGCCGAGTTGTTGGCCCTTCTGGATCATCACCAAACTGTTATCAAACGGTACTCTGAGACGTTTTTGTGCCTCGTTGGGCTGAGCCGCTCTTTTGATGATGTCTTCGTGCGTCCTACCCTATTGAAGGATGATGAGAGTGGTGGGTTGTGGCCTTCGCCCACTTTTTTTGTTTATATACGTATGCTTATACTCATCAAATATTTTGTTTTGCAGATATGGGTCTTCTTTATTTTGTGAAATCTTTTGATCCGTTTAAGGTGAAGACTGGCGAGAGGACTCTTGCTGGGGGAGAGATTCCCCTTAATGATCAAACTGTGAATATGATTGTTACTCCTTGAGCTGAGATTATTCAGATTGTGGACCATACCATTATGGATGAGGTCAAGGAACATGCTGGTAAGAAGAAGAGGAGGGTTGTTTTTGAGAAAATTCCTGCAAAGCGGCTTAGGGCTGATGCGACTACGGTTTTTGTGGCTGTACCTACCACCGGTGGTAAAATTCTGACCGCTTTAAAGAGGATTGAGTTACAAAGCGGACCGCAGGGTGTTGGGTCAAGCTCTGTTCCGCCTCCCATATAGGAGTTTGTTTCTTCCTTTGTCACTCCTACCCCCGAGCCTGATGCTTCTGAGGATTCTGGTTACACT
>BQNB010168624.1:0-10096 GCA_026074375.1 Tanacetum coccineum
TGGTGAGTCTTCCTCACGTAACATTGATAATACCGATGTGCATTCATTTCAACCACAAAGTCATAATTATCGATGGACCATAGATCATCCATTAGAACAAGTTCGTGGAAATCCAACCATGCCAGTTCAAACAAGACGACAACTTGCCACAGATCCTGAAATGTGTATGTTCATGCTCACGGTGAGTATTATTGAACCAAAGAACATTAAGGAGGCAATGGTTAATTATGCATGGATCGAAGCAATGCAGGATGAACTTCATCAGTTCGACAGACTAAAAGTCTAGGAACTAGTCGACAAACCATTTGGCGAGATGATTATAAAGCTAAAGTGGTTATGGAAGAACAAGAAGGATGAAGATCATACTGTAATTCGCAACAAAGCACGACTTGTAGCTAAAGGTTATGCTTAGGAAGAGGGTATTGATTTAGAAGAATCATTTGCACTAGTTGCTCGCTTAGAAGCAGTTTGGATTTTCATTGCCTACGCAGCACACAAGTCTTTTCCAATCTATCAGATGGATGTGAAAACGGCATTTCTTAATGGTCTACTGAAGGAGGAGGTTTATGTTGCTCAGCCAGAAGGCTTCGTTGATCCAGATCATCTAGAAAAAGTCTACCTTCTAAGGAAAGCTTTGTATGGATTAAAGCAAGCTCCAAGAGCCTGGTATGATGAACTTTACAACTTCCTGATGTCCAAAGGCTTTACTACAGGTACAATTGACCCAACGTTATTCAAGATAAAATACGGGGAGGATATTCTACTTGTGCAGATTTACGTTGATAACATAATTTTTTGGTCTACAAACCTTAAATATTCAAAAATATTTGAAAAGTTAATGCATAGTAGATTTGAAATGTCCTTAATGGGGGAGATGAAATTCTTTTTAGGACTTCAGATCCACCAGTCCCCAAAAGGTATTTTATCAGTCAGGCCTAAGAAGCTTTTTAGAATTCTAAAAATGCATAAATATGGACAATGTCACTCATTGGTTACACCATTGGCTACAAAACCCAATCTAGATGTAGTTTTGAGTGGAGAACCCGTAGACCAATCTGATTATGTAGTAAAATCGGGTCACTCATGTACCTTGCCTCTAGTAGACCAGACTTAGGCAAAGCAGTATGTATTGTGCAGGTTATCAAGCTACGACCAACTCAAAAGACCTCAAAGGAGGTTAAAAGAATCTTTAAATACCTAAAGTGTACCATTAACATGGGGATCTGGTATCCAAAGGATTCTGGCTTTGAACTAACAGCATTTAGACGCTGATCATGTCGGATGCCTTGATACTCGGAAAAGCACTTCTAGAGGGATACAGTTCCTTGGTGATAAACTTGTAAGCTGGATGTCAAAGAAACAAAACGGCAGTGCAATGTCTTCAGCAGAGTCAGAGTACATGGCGTTATCTGCAAGTTGTGCTCAAGTAATGTGGATGAGGACACAGCTTCAAGATTATGGCTTCAACTAAAAACAAAATACGTTGTCTATTGGACTCTCAGTCAGCCATGAATTAATGCAAACCCAGTACAACACTCACGGACAAAGCACATCCATACTCGATAATCAATATCATAAAGGAAACATGTTGGAAAATGGTTAATTGAATTATATTTGTAGAACTGAATACCAATTAGCTGACATGTTTCGAAAGCCTCTTGAGGATCGGTTTAAGTATCTTGTCAGACGGATGGTTGAGATGTTTGACTCCGCCTGAACTGGAGGTTCTGACAAATGGTTCGCTTTGATATCATCAATCAAACATCACCATGTACATTTTTTGAGAAAAGCAAAATACAAGTCAGAAAATTCAGAAAATTTCCAAAAAGAAATCTTCTCGGACAATGTCTTTGGAATCGATAACATTTACGTGCTTAGAAATGTCGATTAACATTGACACGGGTGTGTAAATGAAGTTCGTGCGAGAGTTGCAAATAGTTTCAAAACATGTCATTTCTAATTTTCTAGATGGCTTATGTGCAAATGTCAGTACATAACCCGGACTTCAAATAAAGGAAGGTTTATAACTTATCCTCACAACGAGAAAATTAACGTTTCTCGGTCTTGAGCTGTTCTTAAAAGACATTCAATTTCTTTAGCTCAAGAAAAAGGATAGTGTACGTTTCAGTGCGCTTACCCTTACTGTTAGAAGAGAAATCCTCTAACATCTGGTTTTTCAAAAAGTTGAACACAATTTTTCAAGAATTTCTCGATGACAATTCATAATCTTTCAAAATTGTGTGTTCAACACTCCATCCCTCACAATGTTTTTAAAAGACAACAATTTCTCAATTGGTCCTATTATTGAGGGGGAGTTTTTCGAAAAACAAAGTTTTAATGTTATTGGATACATCATCAACGACCATTCTTATGTATTCAAAACATTATAAAATGTTCCAAACCATTCATGCGACCTATTTTCTCCTACTGATTTTTCAAGGAACCTATTTTAATCACAAAGGTATTTCAAAAACTAGTGTTATTTTTATAATAAGGGGAGAAATGTAATAAATATAATCTTTTCGACTCAATGTGCTGAGAATGTTTTATGTTCGATCTTATACCCAAAACATCTTAAATTCACGACGATTCTGAAGACATAAGGGTTTGGTGGGGTTTTTTTTAGGGGGTTTTTAGGAATCAATTCTATGATCCACCCAGAACGGAGGATCTACCCAAGGATAATCCAAAATTTAGGAAATAGCAAGTCCTTTTAGGTATGATTGGAGATGAATGTATATGGGAATAATGCGACAATGATTGAGTTAAACTGGAACAAACACAACAACTGTGTAGTAATGACGTCCGGTAAGCATTGAAGGCGTTGAAGAATAAAAAAGAAATGTATGGATAAAGGGTCTAAAGAAAGAAGCCCTCCACACAACTTAAGGCAGAAACCGGGTCAATACATATGCTGTCAGAATCACAAGTTGATTGCTGACATTGAAAAACGACATCATGGACCCAGTGATGCAATGCACAACCCTTCCCAGCCATTCGGGTTTCTCTCAACAGAAACTTGTCTCATTTGTCACGGAGATACACACGTTATCTATTGACATCTCATTCCGAGATCGTTGATATTGAATAGGTGGCAATCTGCTCAAGCCTCCGAGTACTAAAACCAAAATGCACTAATCGAGTCTAGAGCCAAGAGATCAATAAAAATCTCGTTAGGACACATTCCATTTCAAACACTTGTTGAACATCATCAAGTTTACAAGCTATTAACAAGAGTCCTACGCAATATCCTTGTGATATTTGCCAGAACATCAGAGTGATACTTTTAGTAGTCACAATGAAGATGGAAATCCTGCTTGAGTCAACCTCAAACAAGCTCTCGGTAGGTGACTTGCGAGATTCTATATGAATCAATCTTGTGACAACTGGATATCGATTTGGTCCAGAAAATGAATTGACAGTTGATGAATTTTGATAAAAGCTTAAAACTCCCGGTGTGTTACAAAAAATGCTTTTACAAGTAATACGTCGATTGATTTTCAAATCAATTTTCTTGATTATCACTAACGTAAACCTGCAGGTCAAACGGTGGTGACGACAACCTCAATCCCATTCAAATGCTCAATCTACAAAGACAAACTATCTAGAAAGCTTAAGATTTAAAGACAAAGACTTCCGCTAACTCTGATTTAAAGCTTTCAAGATAATGCAATAGTATGAGCATGTTGGTCAAAGATACAAGATCGCAAGATGGCATAGACGTTAAAGAGAATGACAAAGGCTCAAAGTCAAGATCATAAAGCATGAAGGATCAAACCTACAACAAAGAACAAAGAAAAAGACCAAGACCACATGAGCTTAAACGACAAAAGCAATCTCATTTATCTCATGAAGGAGTGTCATCAATGAACTCACTTTGGGGGAGATTGTTAGCCTCAAAATATTGAGCCGAACAGGAAGTTCGTTCATTACGTGTACGAGTCTCGGTCATTTAATTAGTTAATGTTGTAATAGTATAATATCGGGAATCGGGCTTGATAGTTAATCTAATATTGTATATGTTTCGGGTTTAATCCTAAGCAAAACCCGAGCCCGGGTCCTAGTTAAATATCCCGCGCGTCATTTAACGCGACGGGGTATATAAACTTTTTTCTATTTAGAAAAGAGTTAGTAGTTCATTTCTAAAATAATTCCACTTTCCTATTTTCTCTCATCTCTCTCTCTCTTCTTTCTCTCTCTACAAAATAACTCATCTCTCTCTCTCTCTCTCTAATTTCTAGTTTGATTCGTGTATGATATATGTTATGAAGTGTTAACGGGTCCTACAGACACTAATTGGTTGCACACCTTACAAGCTCGTATATGGAAAGCCGTGTCATCTACCTATTGAATTAGAGCATAGAGCAGAGTAGACAATGAGCCCATAACTTACAATCTTGATCAAACTTCGAGATACTCAGTTAATTATAATGATATGACGGCGAACCGAATCGACGTTGTTGAATTAGCTTGTGAGGAGTATTCTCAGGAAGTTCTAGGATTTTCCAACGTGATCGCGAGTGGCAATCCCACTCCCGGATATGACCTGATAGTTTCAAATTCTTCTCCGACTCTCACTCCTTTCGAGGATAGTGATTTTCTACTTCTTGAAGAAGCTGATGCTTTTCTTTGCTTCTAGCCGACGATCAACTTCATCGAAAGTTGATGAATCTATATGACTAGAGGGGGACATTCTTATTCTCGAAGATCCTTAATTAGTGATCCTTCTCACCTGCGAACCAAGGAAATTATTTGCCAGGAAATAGAAAGGAACTTAAATTTTGTGATGTAAACTGCCAAATCTTCTATTGATGAAACCTTCCCGAGGTCGACCTTAAGGGACTTACCGCCTCATCTCGAAGTACACATTTTGGATGACAACAACAAATGAGCCAAGTCATTAATTGCCAAAGATTTGAGTTTGTCGATGAAAAGAACGCTCCTATAAAGGTTCTCAAGTCACGAATTTCCCATGGAAAAATCGTGCAATCGCTTGGAAACTCTCCGACATAAAGGGTATTAACCCGGAATTTTGTTCTCATAAAATTCTAATGGAAGAGGACTACGAACCAGCAGTCCAACATCAGATAAGGGTTAATCCAAAAATCCACGATGTCATTAAGAAAGAGGTTGAAAAACTTGTTGATGCTGGATTAATTTACCCAATCTCGGATAGTCCCTAGGTAAGCCCAGTGCACTGTGTGCCAAAGAAAGGATGGATAACCGTAGTGACCAATGATGAAAATGAATTAGTACCAAACTAGACTTGTAACAGGATGGAGAGTTGTATTGATTATCGTTAAGTTGAACGAATAAGCCACAGAGAATAGACCATTTCCCTTTGCCATTTATAGATCAAATGCTCGAAGAATCGTAGGAAATGATATCTATTGTTTCCTCGATGGTTTCTCGGTTATTTTCAATACCATCGATCCGACAAGATCAGGAGATGAACTATTTCACCTGCCTTAACGGTCGTTTGATTACCGCCCGCATGCCTTTTGGCTTATCGCAATTTGCACCAGGCACGTCCAGAGGTTGTTTGATGGCTATCTTCCATTGATATGATTGAAAAGACGATGGAAGTTTTCATCGGACCACTTTTTAGTTTTCTAGAAATTCTTTCTCTTTACGTGCCTTTCAATTTAGAAAAAGATGCTTAAACGGCGTTTGAAGACATATATGCTCTAAATTGGGAAAAAAGCCATTTTATGGTAAAAAAGGCATCGTACGTAGACACAAAATTTCAAAGAATGGAATAGACAGTCGACAAGCCAAATATAGACGTCATTGTAAGTTATACTCACTCCAACTACCGTCAAGGGTATTAGGGTTTTCATCGGAACATGCAGGTTTCTACGTAGATTCATCAGGGACTTTTTATAAATTTCTCGACCCATGATCATTCTCCTGAGAAAAACTCCTTTTTATTTTTTCCGAAGGAATGCATTCAAGCTTTTAAGATCTTAAAGAGAAAATTAAAGGAAGCTCCATTTCTGATTGCCCCCGATTGGGGACCAGCCTATGAGCTTATGTGCGAGGCAAAGCGACCTATCCATGGTGCGGTTCAGGTGGGCGACAAATGAGACACACTTTAGGCCTATACATTATGCAAGCAAAACAATGACCGAGGCAGAATCGAACTACACCACAACAGAAAAGGAAATACTAGCCGTGGTGTATGCATTCGAAAAATTCCGATCATACCTCATCATGAATAAAAGCATAGTGTATACGGATCATTCCGCCCTTAAGTACCTATTTGCAAAAAAAGATGCCAAGGCAAGATTGCTAAGATGGGTTCTCCTCCTTTAAGAATTCGATTTTAAAGTAATTGATACGAAGGGTAGCGTGAATACGCAGTCCCGGATCATTTTCAAGATTTAGAAAACCCATATGAAAATGTTCTCGATCCAAAGGAAATAATTTTTTTTTTCCTCTCGAGACACTTTAATATGGTGCTTTCGTCGTGACCCAAGTCCCCGTGGTTAGTCGTATTATGCAAACTTAACACGCGAGGAATGGAATTTTATTGGTCAAAGGAATGTCAACTTTAACAGAAAAAACAATTTTTTAAAAGATTGTCAAAACATAGAGGAATAAATAACATACTCGTAGCCGTTGATTACCTATCCAAATGGGTTGAAGCCAAGGCGCTCCCCACTAACGATGCTAGAGTTATAGTTAAGTTTTTGAAATCTCTTTTTTGCCCGATTTTCGGTACACTAGAGCTATTATAAGCGATGCATTGGGACCCATTTCTGTTAATGACAAATTTGCCAAAGTAATGTCTAAGTATGAGGCTTATCATCGCTTGCTACCGCTTACCACCCTTAATGATTTTCGTCAAGTTCGAGAGTTCGAATCGTGGATGTTTAAAACGTAATTTTAGAAAGGGACGGTTGGAGAAAGAAAATCATGCCTCCGTGGTCCGTTAATAGGCTTGATGAAGCTTTTATGGGCATTTGTGTTACCTTTATAAGAGACACCAATTGGTTGCACCCTTACAAGCTCGTGTTTGGAAAAGTCGTTGTCATCATACATATCGAAATTAGAGCAATTAGGAGCATATTGGGCAATAAAAATGCTATTTCGAATCTTAAAAACCGCGGGTGAATCACCGGAAGCTGCAAACTTAATGAACGAATGAGCTTCGTGATCAAGCATACGAGAATTCTTTGATTTATAAGGAGAGGACAAAGAAGCTTCACGACTCAAAGATCAAAAACCGCATTTTCAATGTTGGTGATCAAGTCTTGCTTTTCAACTCTCGCCTAAAGATATTCTCAGGAAAGCTTAAAATCCGATGATCTGGCCCTTTCACCATAACTGAAGTTTTTCCATATGGCACTGCAAAATTATCTCACTCTGACGGATCAAACTTCAAAGTGAACTGCCACCGACTTAAGCACTACTTCGGAGGGGACACACCAACCATGGTTGTCCCGGATCTCCAAACTTTCCCTAAGGACGAATGAATTCAGGGATCGAGTCAAGCTATGTGACTTGGTTACCAAAAATAAAGCGCTTCATGGGAGGCACCCCATGCTTATCCATTTCTATTTTCTTTCTAGTTTCTAATGTGTTGTGATGAGGCTTGTACTCTTCCGTTCTTTGTGTTTGTTGTTTGTGCTTGTGATTGTTTGCAGGATAGATTTATCTTTTAGAACACTTGATAAACAGCTTAAGATATTTGTGATACTTTCTTCATGTTTGAGTTATGCATTAGACTTTTTAAGTTCTAGTATGGGGTTTTTAGGACTTAGGCTAGGAAACATTGAGGACAATGTTTGATTTTAGTATGGGGTAGTATATCTTCGATATGATCTTCCTTACTTTTACCCGTTGTTCTCACGTACCCCGTTTCCCCACCAAAATTTTCAAAAATATGAAAAATTAAAAAAAAAATTGTTGTAGTCACAATTTTGACTTTCTTGCTGGGTAAGAATAAGAGTAAATTTTGACCCGATCGAGCGTGTTGAGCTCTAGCTTCTTCCTTAACTTTTATGTTCCTTAACTTTTAGGCTAAGCGTTCGCGAAAATTCACGAAGAACGAAAAATGATAGAGTTAAGTATGAGTGGGATGCTAAACAAGGATTATTTGGAAATCTTAAGAGCTCATGTATGTAATTTGTGGTTTTTTCTCCCATAAGCTCCTAATCAGATTAATATACGTGCTGTTTTTGGAGATTAAACTTAAATCAACAATTTTTATGTAATATATAGCAAAAATTTTAGTCTTAGTTTAAATTTATACTTGAATTTTTCAAAAAGAAGTCTTCTCTATATAAAGTAAAAAAAATGATGATGAATGAAATAATGAAAAATATAAAAATAGAATAATAATAAAAGCTGTGGGTTGATAAAAGTTTACTACCTCTTGCCGGCTCACAACCGATGTGGTAGTCTTCTAAAGAAAGCCCATAGTAAGAATAAAATCCGAGACTGATAAAAGTTTGCTGCATCTTGCCGGCTCACAACCGATGTTGCACCCTTCATAAAAGGCGAGGGGTACAATTACATAATGTTTAATAGTTAAAGTCTGAATTAATAATAAATTTCTTTTTTGTTAAATTCAAAATAGGTTCCCCCCCCCCCCCCCCCCCCCCCCCCCATTTTCCTTTTGAACTTTGACTTATTCTATTTTATAAAGCTATGAATATTCGGGGTAACTCGAGAGTTTTTGAAACTAAGGTCCGTGGTCCCGATACTGTCTTTTGGGGTGTCAAAAGCTGGTCGCCTTTGCCGCAAGGTTGGGATGTATCGAGACCGAAAGTCTGCTAATGGATGATCTCGCTTCAACTCAATATTCTTGGGTGGAAATTTTAAGAATAGTATTTTGAAAACGTTGATGCATGGTTGATTTCAAAATGCCATTTCACCTAAAGATATAATAATTGTCGGGAGTGAAAAGTTCACAATTTGCAAATATGAGTAGTGTTAGCATCTTTACTGATATTTAGCTGTGATTTCGTTTTAAGCTTGGTTTAGAATAAGCGAAAAGTTGGGGACGATGAATTTATCCTTTTTGGGGCATTCTCGGATCAAAATGCATCTTGTTCTATGATCCCTAACAGTTATGGAAATAACGAAAGTCGAAATATCCTAAGTTTCTTAAAAAAAAAAATAATAAATATTAAAAATAGGAAAGTGGGGTATTTTATAACTTGTGACTTTTTAACTCTCTCCACAAAAGTCTTTGCTATTTTTAAAGATTTAGTTTGGGAAATTTTGATATGTGTGAAAACACATATCCATTTTATATCCAAAATGACCCATAAAAGACAAAATTATGCTTAAAATGTTTGTATATTGCTTGTTTTGTCTTTGTGATTGTGTAGGTACGGATAATGCAAATATCACAAGAAAACGGTCAAAACCAGACAAACACGGACACGGGAATGGATAAAGTGTACAAAAGCCGGGAATTTGATAGCAAGAATGGTCAAAAGTCAACTCCAGTCAACCATTGGTCAACCAAAGTCAACTCACTAAATGACAAATCCCAAAAATACCCATAACAGCCCTCATTGTTAAACCATTTTACAAAATAACCCCCAAGCCCTAACGGTCGTTAACTCTTTTTATTATAAGAGTTAACACCCGTTATCTATCCATATTAACTAAACCGAGCCCAAATACAAAACACATGGCCCAATATCCCTAAATACAACCCAAGTCAACAGCCCACACCCCAAGTCAAACCCCCTTTCAGTTAAAAAACGCGGGTAATTCAACTTGTACTGTTCATCGTCTCCCTCAGCATTTAACCTTACTCAAATCTAGGGGTAAATCCAAATTGATGACGTGGTTAAGTAATTCAAGTATCAAGGGACAATGTGGCAGAGTTAAACGTCAAGAAATGCTCTCATTGGTGGAATCCCAAAAGGGAATGACACGCGGGCTGATTCGTTCAATATTATATATATATATATATATAATATAGGCAAACAATCAACCAAATACCTTTAGCCAAGGATTGGTCAAGAATTCACAAAATAAAATATGTATGTAACCGGAAGTTTGATTTCCCGGGTCGTTATGTCTCAACGAGGTGTGCAATTGAAAATCGAATGACGAATTGATAATCGATGTT
>BQNB010168625.1:0-13870 GCA_026074375.1 Tanacetum coccineum
CACTTTGTAATATGTTTGCCAATATTGTTCTCGAAGATATGACTAACTGATTTGTTAGTGTTAATATTATGTATATGCATATATAAAGGATTAAAGGGTGAAGGTAATTGAGTTATATGTCTTGACCAATGAGAGCAATTTAGGCTCATACCAAATATTTCTACGTAAAACGTGGCGGGAAATTTTCCCGCTTACTTTTCCCCGGCGACATGTCGCTGGGGAAAGTGTTATTAAAATTATAAAGTTTTATTAATATATCACAAATATATCAAAAATAAAAAAGACACTTTCCCCGGCGACATGTCGCTGGGGAAAGTGTTATTAAAAATTATAAAGTTTTATTAATATATCACAAATATATCAAAAATAAAAAGACCATTTTCCCCGGCGACATGCCGCCGGGGAAAGGGTTATTAAAAAATTATAAATTTGATATATTTATCACAAATATATCAAAACTATATTTTTTACTAAAAGTTTTATTAATATATCAAAACTATATTTATTAAAAAACTAGAGTTTTTAATAATTAATATTTAAAAAGAATATTATTTAAAATTATTTTTTATAAAATAATTTCGCCGGGGATACCATTTGACTTTGTTGACTTTTTATTAAACTACGTTTTCTTGAAGATCCTAGAGAATAGTTTGTAGGTGTTGAAGGTCCAAAAGAATAGCTTGGAGGCGTTGAAGGTCCTGAAGAATAACTTGGAGGCGTTGAAGGTCCTAAAGAATAACTTGGAGGTGTTGAATGTCCTGCAGAGTAACTTGGAGCTCCAGGAGAACTCATCAATTCACGAAGTCGTGTCTCTTTCCATAAAAAAAATCCACATTCAAAATGTTTTGGAGGCTATTAAATAGTAAAGAAATCAATTCTTTTAACAACTAACCAGAATATTTATATATTACACAAATAAAAAACATGTGATTGTTCACCTTTGATTTTGGACATGCATAGTATAGTTTACCGTAACTCTCAGGTTTATACGATTGTCGGAGAACTACATCTCCTTCTGCACACCCATCGCAAAAGCTTCATGTGGCACCTCTTCACCCTCTTTTGTGTTGTGATGGTAAGAGTGTTGTGCTATGACTGGTGGTTGTGGATGTATATGCTTTTATTGCGTATAAGAGTTTTGGCGCAAGTTTTTGGCGGGAGTATTTAGCGGGAGTTTTTGGCGGGAGTTTTTGGCGAGAGTTTTTGGCGGGAGTATTTGGTGGGAGCATCTCAACTTATCTGTTAATGAACACACCTTAAAAATGTATAACCATAACATATCGTCTAATGTATAACCATAACATCTCGACATGTCAATGAACACTTAAAAATGTAGATAAATGCCACTGATGTTTGACATAACATTTCTTATTCAAAGACATAAGTCTTCACATAACCATTTATTACACTGCTATTCAATACGACATGTCCATGGTGCAAACATGACACACCTTAAAACGTAGATAATACCCACACATACACTTAATGTGATGAACAACTCTAAAAACGTAGATAAACACGCAACACTTAATATGTTGGACACACCTTAAAAACGTAGATAATCACACATACAATTTAATGTGTTGGACCATACACATTTTTATTCAAAGGGGCACTTCCCCTGCAACTTTTCAATGGAAAGAATCTCCTCATCAGCCCTCTCCTCTACCTCCATTTCCAGGGCCTGCAAAAAACTTTTTTTTTTTTTGAACCATTCCTCGTCTCTCTGTACTAGCTTTGCAAGTACTCCATTGACATGTCCTTGTTTCACATCCACAGGCAGAAGCTTCCAAGTTCTTGAGTAAACAATTGATATTCTTCTCTTGGCAGCATCGTAACTCTCGTACTCACATTATTGATATGCGGTGCCAGCCTAAGGGTTCAGTTTCCTTGGCCCTCCAGAAATACAAACTCAAAACATCTGACCAAGTAGTTGACTGGGCCGAAGCTTGCAGACAACTATTTACACAGTATGAAGATATAAAATATTCAATTGTGTAACATGTCTTGTATCCCACAACACAATCAATTGTGCAGACAACTATTTAGAATGCAGACAACTATTTACACAGTATGGATTTTGGTTTAGAATGCAGACAACTATTTTGAACGTCTATTTAGAATGCAGACAACTATTTTGAACGTCTAATGTACAACGATAACATATCGACACCTCCGTTGAACGTCTAATGTACAACGATAACATATCGACTCATCCGTTGAACGTCTAATGTACAACGATAACATATCGACTCATCCATTGAACGTCTAATGTACAACGATAACATATCGACTCATCCGTTGAACGTCTAATGTACAACGATAACATATCGACTCATCCATTGAACGTCTAATGTACAACGATAACATATCGACTCATCCGTTGAACGTCTAATGTACAAGGATAGCATATCGACTCATCCGTTGAACGTCTAATGTACAACGATAACATATCGACTCATCCGTTGAACGTCTAATGCACAACGATAACATATCGACTCATCCGTTGAACGTCTAATGCACAACGATAACATATCGACTCATCCGTTGAACGTCTAATGCACAACGATACAATCGATCATCCGTTGAAATCTATTGTACAAGGATAACATATCGCTTCCTCGTTTAAAGTCTTATTGTACAACATATAAATATGGACTCCTCCGTTGAAGTCTAGGTGTACAAGGATAACATATCGACTCATCCGTTGAACGTCTAATGTACAAGGATAGCATATCGACTCATCCGTTGAACGTCTAATGTAATATGATAGTATGTCTCATCCGTTTGAAGTCTAGATGTACAAAACTATAGCATATCGACTCAATCCGTTGAATGTTTCTAATGTACAACGATAAAGATCAATCATCCGTTGAACGTTAAATGTACAAGATAGCCCATATCGACTCATCCGTTGAACGTCTAATGTACAACGATAACATATCGACTCATCCGTTAAATGTCTAATGTACAACGATAGCATATCGACTCATCCGTTGAACGTCTAATGTACAACGATAGCATATCGACTCATCCGTTACACAAATTAACGACTCATTCTTTGTATTAACTTAAATACGAAAAGTTCTAACAATATTCATTTTGAAGGAACGTTATTATGGTTTAACCCCGTTCGATTTATTTAATTTTAAGTTTAGTTAATTATGGTATCATTATTGTTACTAACATATGTTTTTTAAAGTTATTTATTATATAAGTAAGATTTTAAAAAAAATGAAAATACTTATAGGGACTACATATAGTAGTCCTTATAAGTCATGGTGTAGTCCTTATAGATTTCGCTCCGCAAAATTTCTCGAAAAAGTCAAAAATAAAACCGCATAATAGTTTTAGTTTATTTGTAGCGACTTCAGGTAGTCCCTATTAGATCTCGACGTAGCCTGAGAAGTTTTGTACCAAAAAAGTAAAGCAACGTTACGAAACCTTAGACTCATCTCAGTTCTCAATCAGTTACTAACTCTTTAAACACAAAATCCCATTTACTATCCCAGCTACCAAATTCATTTATATCTTGCACCACCCGCCACTTGTTAGTGCTAACGCCCTCGTTAATTTATGTACGTGAATTGGTTTGTCTCTGTAAATTTTATATAATCTCTAATTTTACCATCATTTTCCAAAAAGATTGTACTTTTTGAATCGTGATGGTTTTCTTACTAATTCCCAGATATCAGTTTCCCTTATTTTTTGTTCATTTTCGTGGGTTATGTACATGGGGTATATAAACTGTTGTTGTGGTGGTTGGTTTCATGTGTTGACTATAATTGGAATCTACAATGCATGGGGAATCAGGTTGTGAGTATTGATATAAGAAGTGTTTTGTATTAGACCATGTTTGTGCTGCTTTTGTTTGCTGTTGTATCGGCTTTGGTGTTAATGTGTTTGTTGGTGTGATTAGTTATTGTTGGGGGCGATTGGTTTGTTTTGATATATTGCGTTTGTTAGAGATGATTTGATTCTTAAATTAGTCTTGAATTGATTATATACTGTTTGTGTTACTTTTATTTTTTATTTGTGAACTTTAATTTATATATTATGGTTATCAAGTTGTTTTTACAATTATGTTCAGGTCTGTGCATGTTTCTGTGTGGATGGTGTTTAGTAGAAGTCCAACCATACTGTTTGTTATTGGCTTGTTTAAGTGTTTGTTTGTTTGTCATGTTCTGTTTGGTAATTGTAATTTTGTTTTGGTTGTTTTAGGGGGATCGTCCTTTTTAAATTGTTTAAAGTGGTAATGGTCTAAAGAGGGAATGGTGCGGAACAACGGTCTCAAACGATGACCGCCCATGGGAGCCTCCCTCCATCCACAAGAGTAAGTAATTATAGAATATTGTACTTGAATTTCATGACTTGTTATTTAACTTAATTCATGAATACTTGTATTGTTAATTTGTACATTTGAATTTTAAGATGAGACGTATAGGGGATGAAGGAAAGGTCGACGCTAAGTGATTAAGAAAAACATAAAAAATAATTGCGTGATGGTAGGGAAAAGATATTCCATGAGTTAGACTTAAACGATCAAAAGACTGCTAAACTAACTGGGGATAATAATCGAGATTTCAGAGGTTTTATTAGCAATGAGATTGAACGATCAGTTCCATTCTGCTACGAATCGTGGGAGGTGGTACCTGATAAGTACAAGGGAACTTTATGGCCTGCTATCCATGTTGAGTTTTATTCTTAAATCTATTATTTTAAATTTAGAAGCATTATTCATTATATGACTATTTCTTTTGAATTGCAGACATACTTTGATATGGCGCCATATTTGTCAGGGCCAAATGCTAAACAAGTTGAGAAAGGGATGGAAGCTCAGTTTAAAAGTCAATACAGAAACAGAAAGAACAAGTTTAAGGATGAAATGTTTGTGGAGCGTGGTTTTTTATGGGGGGACAAGGAACCGGTGCAAGATTACGAAACTTTCCTCCAAGTGGGAAGGTCCATTAAAGAATGGCAGTCTTAGTAGTGATTCTGAAGATGATGATTCTGATTGATATGAAATTTGAGTTGTTTTTACAATTATGTTTAGTGGTTCGAATTGATTATATATGTTTGTGTACTTTTATTTTTTATTTGTGAACTTTAATTTATATATTATGGTTATCAAGTTGTTTTTACAATTATGTTCAGGTCTGTGCATGTTTCTGTGTGGATGGTGTTTAGTAGAAGTCCTACCCTACTGTTTGTTATTGGCTTGTTTAAGTGTTTGTTTGTTTGTCATGTTCTGTTTGGTAATTGTAATTTTGTTTTGTTTGTTTTAGGGATCATCCTTTTTAAGTTGTTTTAAAAGATGGCAATGGTCGTAAGAGGGAATGGTGGGGACAACGGTCCCCCAAACGATGACCGCCCATGGGAGCCTCCCTCCATCCACAAGAGTAAGTAATTATAGAATATTGTACTTGAATTTCATGACTTGTTATTTAACTTAATTCATGAATACTTGTATTGTTAATTTGTACATTTGAATTTTAATATGTAGACGCTAAGGGAAGAAAGAAAGGCTCCGACGCTAAGCTGATTAAGAAATGCGAGGATGGTAAGAAAAAGATATCCATAGAGTTTGACCTTACCGATCAAAAGACTGCTAAACCAACTGGGGATAATAATCGAGATTTCACGGGTTTGATTGGCAATGAGATTGAACGATCAGTTCCATTCTGCTACGAATCGTGGGAGGTGGTACCTGATAAGTACAAGGGAACTTTATGGCCTGCTATCCTTGTTGAGTTTTATTCTTAAATCTATTATTTTAAATTTAGAAGCATTATTCATTATATGACTATTTCTTTTGAATTGCAGACATACTTTGATATGGCGCCATATTTGTCAGGGCCAAATGCTAAACAAGTTGAGAAAGGGATGGAAGCTCAGTTTAAAAGTCAATACAGAAACAGAAAGAACAAGTTTAAGGATGAAATGTTTGTGGAGCGTGGTGGGTACAAGGAACCGGTGAAGATACGAAACTTTCCTCCAGGAGGAAAGTCCCTTAAAGAATGGCAGGAGTTATGTGATCTTTTCACTTCTGAAAAGCATGTGGCCCGTTCTGTAAAGAACAAGGCTAACAGGGCGAAGCATACTCAGTCTTCCACTCAAGGGAGTAGGTCATACGCCGCTAGCAGACACAAGGAGGTAAGTCATTTTAGTTACTCCCAATATACCATTGTAACTGATTAAATATTTTAGTTATTCTCTTCATATTCACATGGACATCCCCTTCTAAACTTATATGCCATTTCAAGTCTGCAAATATGTGTTGTCATGTCAATAATGAACAAATTTAACGTGTTTTCAGTGGAAGAGCACAGGTGTATTCCCCGACCTTATTGAGCACTACAAGAAGAGCCATCAAAAGAATGAAAAGTGGGTCAGAAAAGAATATGAAACGAGATACGTAAGTAATTATTTCTAAGATTGAACAAATTATTATGTCATTTCACTTGTTTCGAACCATTTTAGCCCAAACAGGTACTAATAAGCAAATTTGTTAAGTAATTTACGAATTTGAAGCAGGGTATGCAATATCTAGTATGTTTGTTAGTTACATAATAACAACTTAGTTTTACAGATTCGGGTTCTTCATGTTTGCTATTTTAATTTTCAGCTTCTAAGCTCTCTTCAACTATTTGTGTCTGTAGAGTGTTAGGATTCATTTAAGTGCTTATTGCGATATTAATAAGTAGACATGTATTTGAGATGAAACTCCTTGTACACAGTAAGTAAGCACTCAAATATAAGAATCCCGAACACTAGATATCTAATGTTCCTAATTGTTATTTTATTATGGAACAGTAGCAAGAGTAAACAACAATATCATTTCGTTTCAACTAGATATACCACTCTTTGAAATGATGTCGAAAGAAATCCTATTTTCTTGTAATCGTTCTCGAAGATCAGTTGGTCTAAAAACGATTCCAGTAGTATAGACACCTCCTTTAGGAATTTAAGTCATTTAACCCGTTTTGACCCATTTGAGCCCAAATGTGCACACGTTTGGGCTAAAATATGTGAAATTGGTCAAAACGGGTAAAACAGTTGTAATATAAACAACAAAGTTACTTATTAGTAACTTTGTTATTTCTATGACACTTGTTTCACCCATTTTAGACCAAACATGTATTAATATAACCTTGTTGCATATTTGAGTCATTTCACCCATTTTCACCCATTTTAGCCGTTTTGTGAATTTAATTTCCATGTTTTGTGACTTTACAGAACCGGATGCTAAAGTTGAGAGCGAGTCAAGAGGGTCTCGAGGTGCGGATGACCGATGATGAGATTATGGACAAAGTCTTGGGAACAAGCCGAGGGTTTAAGCCAGGACGAGGTAGGAAGCTGCCGAACAGTTCATCGTCTTCTTCCGTACGCTCCTACCCTGCTCCCCCACCATTGGCATCCCAAGCTGGATTAGAGAAGTTTGTGGTGGCGCATAACGAGCAAGTGAAAGATATACTTTCACAATTAGCGGATAAGAACATCGAGTTGCGATTGCCCGTTCCTCTTAACACGAACCAGTTTATGGATGATGTTATTGATGAAGGTGATGAAAGTAACGAAGGTGATGATCATGAAGATGCTGCCGAATCCGGAGAGGAGTAGGTCGGCTTGTACTTTAGGTTGTTTAGTAAAACTTTGTCGTTGAACTTTGTCTTTTAAACCGTTTATGTCGTTGAACTGCTTTAAACTTTATGGAATGTTATTGTTTGCGTTTGAAACATCTGGAAAATTGGTGGCTAAAAAATCTGGAAAATTGGTGGCTGAAAAATCTGGAAAATTAGGTCGAAAAACCTGGGAAATGCCGTAAAACAGGTGGGCTGTTTTTTGGAGCTGCTACTTTTAGGGACTACATGTAGTCCCTAAAATTTGCTTTAGAAATTTGGTCACGCATCTTTTAGGGACTACTTGTAGTCACTATAGCTTTTGACTTTGTTTGACCATTTTTATATAAAAACGAATTGTGGTCCCTAAAAACTAGTCACTAAAAGGTTCTGTTGGGACTACGTGTAGTCCCAAAAAGGAAGTCGTTAAATAATATGTATTGACTAGATGTAGTCCCTAAAGGTTTTATCACGAAAAAAAATCTACGTAGCAAGTCAACAGAGTAGTTCCTAAAACTAAATTTTGTAGTCCCGACAACTTATAGTGACGGAATAGCAGGGACTACGCTTGCAGGGACTACATGTAGTCCCTAAAAACCTTTAGGGACTACAATATGGCCTTTTAGGGACTACAACCGTAGTCCCTAAAAGCCATTTTTCTTGTAGTGACGTATAAGCCAAAAACAAACACCCCCTAAGTGTAAAGAAGACTTCCATTTTATGGGTAAAGGGTTTCCCCGATAAATTTATTACTCAAAAAAAACAATTCAGTACAATGGATGAAAGTGAATCCCACATCCCAGCTCGTTATATAGGCAACCTACTTCCATAAAGGAAGGAACACATAGAGACTAGACTACAAGAGACATAAAACATCAAGTAATCTATTTTTTCTTACGAACTCGTACCCTGATATCCAAATGATCACATATAGACTTCCATTTTATCTTTTAAATACAGATAAAGTTAGGCTCGTAACTTGAAAAAAAAACATTTGCTTCTCAGGAGGCAATCCGGGCATATCATATTTACTTGCTTTAGTTCAATTTTAATTTTTCTTGTGTTTGTGTATTTGTATTTGATTATGAATTGTTACATGTTTGATTAATATGTGATCATGTTTTATTTTTCTCTCGACCTCATTTCTTTGGCAAGTAAATGCATTTTGCATCAAATAAGTGTAAGAAAATTCATATATATATATGGTTTTGTGAACTGTTTTTCAAATATGTGATGCTTTGTGATTATTTTATTTAATGTTTATTTATTTTTATTTGTTTGTGTCAATACTTGTAGTTATGTGTTATGAATTCATGCAAGAAATTAGACATTAAAAAGTAAGATTTTCAAGATATTTTTTTGAAAACAAAACAAAAAATAATTTTCAGGCCTCTCTAATGGCATCCGGATTATCAACAGTATGACTTTTCCATATATATTTTTTTGAAAACTTTTCAAAATATTTGAAAGTTTAGATTATCCTATGTGTTATTTATATTTCAGTTTACAAATATTATATCTTTTATTTGAGTGTTTCAGCAGTGTATCTTATTACTTAAATATTACCTCTCAAAGTGAGAAACATTAGCTTTTCGATTATTAGATTTAACTTTAATGCTTTTGTTATATTTAGTTTACTTGTACTTTATAAATACTATAATTTGTTTTATTAATGAATCCCGAGACTGTTAGTGAGATCACATTCGTGTGGTTAATATTTACTAATTAATAAGAGGCATTAGGATTAACTTTTTTTAGCCTGTATTTTGTTATACTTATTTGACTTCGTAGGTTATTTAATTTGCCCCTACCCTTCTGTTGACTCTTTTTAGTGCAAGATACATTAATTTATCCCTCTGAGCATATCCTTTCGTTTTGTTTACACTTTAGTAAAAAATTGTTACATCAAACTCGCCTTAGCCCACATCTAATGTTTTTTTATGTGTAGACCCTTAGTTGTCTAGATAATTACATGTTGATAAGTCAAGTTGTATTTACAGTTTTGAGATTATCAAGACTCTTGGTATTATCATATGTATTGAGAAATGCTTAAGAAGAAAAAAGTTATTACCCCCAAGTTATGTATTGATTAGCACTCCATTTGTGTTGATTTATTTAATTCAGGTCATCTATCTTTGTGTTTACGAGGCGTTTGTACCCGTGCGTTGCATCGGGCTTGTTTTTTGGAAAAAATTGAATATTTACTTATGTGAAGCATCGTATAACTTCATATTTGTGCACTGCTCATAGGGTGTGCGTAAGTGTTTAGGGCGTAATGTTGGTGTTCGGGTTTTGCTCAATGCGGTTTGTTTCAAAGTCTGGTCAGGGTTAAAAGTTAAATTTCCGAGCGCGATCCTATTTGATTTCGGATATCTCTAGTTAAAGAATAGGAAACGGCATAATACCAACCTTTTTGTCTCCAAAGTTTCTTGGTGAGGTTGGTTCATCTTATACCATAAGTGTTTCCAATATGGCATTACCTCTGTGATTACAGAACTGAAAAATAAGAAAAGGTGTAGCATGCTACTTTCCACAACATCCCAACCATGGTTGAAGATGTCCACAATTTCTCTAGTAAATAACTATCCCATACGTAATATGTGCATTTGATAAAAGAAAGATTCCTTCACATAGTTGCAACTATTGCACAATATAGAGAGTTCTCTCACTTCTTACTGCTATCATATAATTCATCTCTAGATAAATGTTTAAAAAAAGTAAATACATCTTTAGCACAAAGGAAAGTGTAACTAAGAAGTGGATGAACCATTGTGAAAAAAATGAGCCATCTATAATGGCACTATATGTAACTATCTTAGAGATATCAAGAGACACTTTAAATATCATTGTAATTATAATCAATGTACATAATTACAAAAGCAAATCAACCAACTTTGTACATCTTTCACTTTAAATGTAGTCTTTTTGTATGTACTCCATAAAAACTCAATTTCAACACTATATATAAAGTCATTAAGACTTCACAATAAATGATGGGACTTAATCTTTATATATATAAGATAAGATGTTCAGTTATTAAAGTTATGTTGTCAGTTCATGTTTATGTTTAGCAGATCAAAGATGACAAGGTTAAAGTGTACTTAAAATAATAGAGAATAAAAGAAGAAGAAATAATTGAAAGAACATACAGACTGCAATCCCGCTATTTGTTAAGTCAAGAAAGAGTAGGGAAAGTTTATTTAGTTCATCTATGTTTAGAGTTTTGACTTGAAAAGAACATAAATGTAATTGTTTAGGTAATTGACTTTTCACTAGTAAAAATCCCGATATCCCTTACCCTTATTCCTTACCTGAAGCCTTACGTTACAACCTTCGAAATACCTCTTTGATAGTATTTTCTATGAGCTTACGCACAAGTGGTGGAGGTTTGATAATTTATCAAGCCTATACATTAATTTATGCACTATGACATGTTAAGTTGAGTGATTTTTCCATTTCCCTATATGTTATATCAATTGTATACACTCGAGAGATTAGAGTTCCAAACACTTATTATGTGAGGTGTAGTCTTATACTTCCATGCTTGAAACTGTTAAAAGTGTATTGTCAAATGATTTTCCGTGATCTATTTTTAAACTAATGCTAAATGCCCTTGAATTATGCTAATGTCTAAGTTAAAAGCTTATTTGGTTGATGACAAACAAAATGCCAAGTGTGTGGATCTTTGATGAGGTGTAAAATCATACTGTTTTTAGGGATCATTTACCCTTTTAAAATCGTGTAGTTTATATCGTTTATTACTTAAAATCATTTATTTTTTACTTTTAGGTCTTTGGGTATGCATTTGCTAGAAACGTACAAGATTTGGGCTCATTTGGACGAAGAAAGAAAGAAAAAGACAAAGTTTCAAGTTTGTGACCGACAAGAATGACGTCGTCACCAGAAGTGCCCATAAAGGACAAAGACGGCCTTTGTGATGCCGTCACAACCTCCAAGTGACACCGTCACCATAAACACCCGACGCCATCACAACTTGTTGACGGTTGTTACACCTTGCGCGTGAAGTACATGATTGTCACACCCCGACATAGGCGGAAACACGGGCATGAGACGAAGAATGATCAATCATAACACAAGATACAAGATAGAGAAAACTAAAATGCATTAATGAGTGTCATGATGATTATTCATCTCAAGTACAGACTTAAGTGAGGTCCCAATCAAGAACACAATAAATAGTCGCCTACAAAACCAAATGCCCACGCAGGGGTCCATACAATCTTAAACATCAATCCTCAAGAAAACAAATCCATAACATACTTCAAAAAGCAAGACCTCTCAAACATGATCCATACAGGATACACTTAAAGTATTCTATCTCACATCTCAACCTTAACGATCATTCTCTTCACCTGAAAATGATACTCGAAAACGTCAAAAATAATGTTGGTGAGCTCGTAGGTTTGATTTAAAACCCAGTCGTTGTGCAAATATTTCAAACAGTAGACAATTGTGCAATATGACAGTGAATATATGCAAACCAACCCATGACTTAGCATCCTCGCTAATCATGCACCATGACCTAGCATCCCCGCTAGTCATCAAACCAGCATATACCAATGCCCTTGGAGTCGCAACTCCGAATGTTACTTATGCACATAAGGGCCTACCAGCTGGAGCAATTACTTAGGGCAGGACCAACACAATAGAAAATCCTTGCTAATCACATACATTGTCGTGCATCTCGATGCATGCAAGTACAATCAAACCACATAATATTCACATAGTAGTCATAAGCACATAAATTGTCCCAAAAACAAAACCATGTTTCGCACAGTTAAGAAATACAGTTCAAAACACATTTGAGTATCATTTTCCTCTAACGGAAAAAATTTAAAAAGTGGGGCTATGAGAACTCACCTCAAGCAAAGGTGTCTAGCCGCAATCTCAATATCACACAAGCAAATGCAACGACCTAGTCTAATTAATGTTCCTTTTAATCATTCATTTCCAAAATAGTTTTTTAGTTTTGATGCATAGAGGTCAGATGCGTTGTACGGTTATCCTTATTGTTTTTAGTGGTGTGATGATTGACGACTTAACCTCCAAAAGATATCATCTCCAAACTCATATCTCAATATAATATACTTATATTATTAGAAATAGAAATATATTTTAAAAGGCAGAAATTGATATTCGTGCCTCTTAAGTGCATTTACTGCATCCGACCCGAACCTGCCTGAGTCCGTCGGACGTTGGCCGGAACCCGCCGCAAAACTGACCCGACCGGTTGCACCCGAAAGCCTGACCCGGTTATTACACGTAGCATGTACGTGTCCTTCTCTACCATTCTCTTCACACACACCATCAAATCTCTCACCCAAAAATTTATTCCAGATACATTTTATTCATCTTTCTCTCTTTATTCTCTTATTCAAAACCCACATGCAACACTGATTCAGAGAAAACACAAAATCAAGGATTTTATATCTATTGATTCAAGAGTAAGGTATGACAAAAAAATCTAAATTTGGGTTTTTTTTATTGTTTGATTTTTACTCAATTAAGATGGTATGTTTATGCTTACAACAACAAGCAGATAACGCTTGGGGTTTGTTGTTTGCAGCCGTTTAGTGTTGCAGATATGTGAATTGTGTTATTGATTTTGAAGCTAATTAGGAGTTTCTCAGGAGCAATAACAAAAGACTAGGGATTAAAGGTACGTTTTTCATGTTAGTTTTGTTTTCGTCTTCAAAACTCAAGCTTAGGGGTTTTCTTTAGGAAATAGTCAGGTGAGATTGTTGTTTATATTGTGTTATTGGTAATTAAGATAGTAAAGGTGTGTTTAGTTAGGGAAAAATATCCCATTTTTCTAGGAAAATTTTCATTTGAGAATGGAAAAACCGAAAACCTGTTTAGTCGCATTTTTTTCCAATATTTTTCAAAAAAAACAAAATTCTCATTTTCTAATTTTATATGAAAAAATAAAAAATCACATTTTACAATTCTCTATTTTTTTTTATTTTTTACAAAGGAAAATTACAACTCCCATCTAAACAGGTTTTCAAAATTCTCAACTCTTCTCTAGAGAAGAAAAACCATTCCTTTCTCTAGGAATTTAGAAACAGAAAAACATGAAAAATTTTCTACAACTAAACACCACATAAGTTTGTGTTTGGGGTTTTAAGAGATGTTGCTTTGTTTGTGTTCTTATTGGATTCAAGAATTTGTGATATTTGGTCTTTTTATTGGTTAATATTTTTGTTTTCAGAATGTTGGATTTGCAAAAT
>BQNB010168626.1:0-12586 GCA_026074375.1 Tanacetum coccineum
AGGATTCGAGTTAAGCTAGGATTTGGTTATTCGATCGTGTATACATTTGGGTTGCCATTCTACTCGCGTGAACACAAAAACAAATTGCTATTACCTTTGTAAGTCAAGTCCTAACTCGTGTACATTCATATCTAGTCGTATGGGTCATGATAACTTGTGTTTAACAAGCTAACGTAAGCGTGAACATGCATGGTTCAACCCATGCATGGTACACGTACATATAAATACATATACACAACATGTGTGGTGTTAGGATACATTAAAATGTGTAAAATATGGTTTAATATGGAGCTAAGGCTTAAACGTTTGCGTTTAAATTACAAGAATAGAAACCAATATGAAAACTAACACGTATACACTAAATGCATTAAACCTATATGTAAACATTTCATAAAAACATGATGGCTTGGCTTGGGAAAGATTATCCGAACTTATTAAACGAATGCATGTGATAAATGCGACCATTGTGTGTGCTAAACGAGCTTACCTTGGGTTACTAGTATTCCTAACGAGCCTTAATATCATTAATGTGCCACTAACGGGCCTTGTTGGGCCAAACAGTCCATTAACGGACGTTAATGGGCCCAACAGTCCGTTAGTGGGGAACCATGGCTTATTATTAAGCTCACTTGAGCTTATAGAAGGGTTAGGGAACTTATTAAACTCGTTGGTTAGTAAAACGCAAATGGAAACCCTTAACGGGCCACTAATGGACTCGTTAAACCCAAACAGGCCCAACAGTCCATTAGTGGGGACCCATAGCTTATTATTAAGCTCACTCGAGCTTATAGAAGGGTTAAGAAGCTTATTAAATTCATTAGATCGTAAGTTACGAAAATAAGTCTTATCGGGCCACTAAAGAACTTATCAAGCCTTTACGAGGCCCAATACGGGCCCAACAGCTAAATAAGCTCTAACAGCTTATTGGGGGAATTAAGACAGAAAGTTAGGGCTTATAGGAAGTCTAAGTAGCTAATGGACCTTAAGAGTTCAAGCCTAAAAGCTTAAAAGGCTTATTGAGTTCATAATGGGCCTAAAAGCCCATTAACGAGTCTTATTAGCTTATTGAAAAAGCCATACAATAAAAACAACTTAATTATAATCATAAGAGATTAATGAGATAAGAAAAATAAGTTGGATCGTGTATTGAAACTCTAATGGACTTTGAAAACCTTTCGGGCTAGAGTTATTGGACTAACGAGTCCAATAAGCTCAAAATAAGCTCATCCGAGCTTATTATTAAGCCAAATAGTTTCAATAAGCTTAAATAAGCTTAATGAGGGCCTATGTACCTTTGAAAACTAAATTGGACATCTAAATTGCTTATTGGACCTTAACGGGCCCAATAAGGTCCAATAAGCTCATCCGAGCTTATTTATAAGCTGTCACAGCTTATATGGCAATTTATTGCATTCATACATGTCGAGCTTCAGTGTCATGATCTTAGGAAAAAGTAATTATTTTTTATGATGTTTGCATCTGTTGCTTAATCATACACTTGGAAATCTTGCGGTCCTACAATTGATTTATATAAACCTATGAATTCACCAACTTTATGTTGACGTTTTAAGCATGTTTTTCTCAGGTCAATAAGGCACGAGGTGCCCAGATACATTGGGGGTCACTCTTTGGAGAGAGTCAATACTAAAGATTTGGGTCGTATTACATTTTGGGAACATTTGTTATAAACCAAAATCTTTACTTATATTGTCGAACAATTTGAAGCCATGAGCTTATGTAATGAACAAGTATTTTGTTAATCCAATGTATCTTTTTAAAACGTCACGTTTAGTGGTCGTTATCCTATCTTGTGTTGTTGATCTATGAAGTAACGCCCTCGGATATTCAATATTCCGCTGCAACTCAGATTTGGGGGTGTTACACACGTCAAACAAGATTTTTAAAATAAATTGTATTTTAAAACTTGAATCGATCTATGGAATCGGAAAAATATTTAGAAGGGCAATCTATGCAAAGACCACCACTATTTGAAAGTGATGGATTTATTTATTGGAAAAATAGATTCGAAACTTATGTGAAGTCAAAAGATCTAGATCTTTGGCATATTATTACCAATGGTGATTTCCTTCCTTTTCAAAATAATCCCAAAACTAAAAAGGATGAAATAGTACCATTTGATAAACAAAACGATGATTTAAAAAGAAAACTTTCTAAAATAAATGAGGCTAAAATGATAATTTATAATGCTTTTCCACGTAAAGAATACGAAAGAATTTTTATATGTGAAACCGCAAAAGATATTTGGAATTCTTTACTAGTAACTCACCAAGGTAATAATCAAGTCAAAGATAATAAAATAGATCTTTCTTGTTCAACAATATAAACAATGTACAATTCCGGAAGAGGAATCAATAGATAATGTTTTTGCTAAATTTAACACTATTATTACTAGCTTAAAAGCACTTGATGAAAGTTTTACTAGCAAGAATTGTGTTAGGAAATTTTGTAGGGCTCTTCATCCTAAATGGCGTGCAAAAGTTACGGCTATTGAAGAATCAAAGAATCTAACAACTCTACCACTTGATGAACTCATTGGAAATTTGAAAGTTCATGAAGAAATAATAAAGAAAGATTCTGAGACGGTCAAAAGCAAAAGAGAACAAAATAGATCTATTGCGTTGAAGGCTAGAAAGGAATCTAGTGATGAAAATAGCTCAAGTTCCGATAGTGAAGACAAAGAATACGCCATGGCCGTAAGAAACTTCAAGAAATTTTTCAAAAGACGAGATAGGTTTGTACGACAACCACACGATGAAAGAAAGCCATTCCAAAAATATAAGGATGACAAAAATGGCAAAAGCGAAAGGAAATGTTTTAAATGCAGTGATCCAAATCATCTCATTGGTGAATGTTCAAAAGCGTCGAGAATCTATAATCAAAGAGCATTTGTTGGAGGATGTTGGAGTGATAGCGACGAAGATGAAGAGAAGAAGACAAATGATGAAAAATTTATTATGGCTAAAGCATCGAATGAGGTACTTTCCGAAACCGAATACTTTAGTAATGACCAATCATCATTAGACAAAAAAAACTTAGATAGTGAATATAGTCGACTATGCAAAGTAGGACTAAAAGTCATGGCTAAAAATAAAAGTCTAAAACAAGCTAGAATTCAATTCGAAAATGAAGTACTAGAACTAAAAGATAAAATATCTAGATTAGAAAAGGATAAGAAAGTTAGTTATGAATGCAAAATATGCCAAGACCTTAGGTTTGAAAATGAAAAACTTAAGGAAGAAATATCTAGGCTAAATCAATTTGATAATAATAATCCCTCACTTAAGAAAATAATAAGTTCTCAAAAACCCTCAGGAGATAAAACCGGTCTAGGATTTAATTTTACCAAAGGATCTTCTAGTGAAACCAAACAAGTAAAATTTGTAAACGCACAAGAGATCGAGTCAAAAGAAAAATTGGTAGAATCAAACTCATTTTCAAAACCAAAATTCATACTTATTAACAATACTAAAATTCCGATTGCGAGTGATTACGTGGTAAAACATTTTTATAAACCTTCTTCAAAACCCGGAGTTAGATTTATTAAACCCAAAATGAGTTCTAAAACTACTCCTCCGAGAAGAACTAATAGTCCTTATCCTTGGTCTAAAACACCTCAACCTAGTAGAGACCAAGGTAGACAAAATTACCCTAACACTAATCACGCAATGTAGAATCATCCACATCAACCAAGCTTCACTTAATGTGGAAGATGTTCACCATGCATGTGTCTGAATCAAATGAAAAACATTTGTGGAAACAATAATTTCGGATACATGAAACGTTTTTGGGAACACAATGGTAGTGTCTCAACCTTTGAATTTTCGACTTCTACTAATCATTTCTTGTCTTCCGATAAATTGGATTGAAGAGTTCATGATAGTATTTCCCATGACATCAATATCCTTAAAGCTTTCTACTTGAAGACATTGAAGAACTCATTTACAAGTCTAAGGTTAGTCTTACTTTCCAATCTCGTAGAATATAGTCATTTGAGATTCTTTATGTGCACGCCATGATTATATTAGGATAATTTTGGTCTTAGACATATATTTATAGTTACTAGAATATTTCATGTGTTTGGCTTCTAGATTTAATGAACTAGCTTCAATATGAACTATTATTTCTCATAGTCTTTCAATAAAATACTTTTATGAAATGGAAATATTTTACGACCAGTAAGCGGAACTCACGTAGATGAGAAGAGTGAGCTTGTGGTTATCATTTAAAACATAGATGTAGGCTTTGTCTGCGAAGATCATCGAAACTTATGGATGAAACTAACTCCCCTTCGACATCGGATGTTCGTCTTCGGCTACGTGTCTATCATCATTAAAGTCTATCGAATCGTCTTGTCGATATTTCCATCATCATTCTGTGTGGTTCATTTTCATTATCTTCGTTATCTACTCTCGTCTCACTGCAAATCAAGTCAATTAATTTTTTCATCACGAAGAAAATAATTTTTCCTCTTCAGCAAGAAGTCTTGTCACTAAGTCTCTCTCCTATTGACGCTCTTATAATTATCTCATCCGCAATATTCTAAGAAATTTTTATTTAAAGAAAAGTTAATTTAACAATGTCAATATTCATACCTATCATTGAAACACAATGATTAGTTTATACTATCTCGACTAATAATATATATTTTCTAATAGTAGATACTTTAAATTAATTCTGCCAATATTTCAAAAAAACAAATTTGTTGTTCAGGTGGCGGCCCCTTAATTTTAAGGGGAGACTTTGTAATAATAGTGGGCCCCTTAAATAATGTAAGGGGACCGCCTATCCAAAAATTCCAAACGCCCATGCTGTCGGATTTTTATACCATTACACACTTCAACTCTCTGTTCTCGCTCACTTCCAAATGATTTATTCACTTTCATCAAGGAAAGTTAGGATTCAAATCTATTACTCCTTAAATGTTGGTTTGACAATTAAATATTTTTCATCACGAAAATATTCAGTAACTATAACATTCAATCGCAAACGTTAAAGGTCATATTCGAAAAATTCATATAATTAAAGCTTTTTACATCTTATGTTAAAACGCTTTTCCAAAAGCTAAAAGCTAACATCAACCGTCGTGTGACAAAGATCTTACAAGTTTCTACATAAGTGATTCGTAGCTTCTCTTATATACACATCCTAAGACTAAGTACTTTCACTTTCGTTAGTCTTTTCATCCCCTTAGGAATGTCATGATGTTTTATCACCATGAGGATCAAAACTGCCCAGGATCTTTGGATAATAAACTAATCACTATTCTTACCAAAGTTAGTATACGTGTCATTATATATTTAATGTCATTGATTACTATTTAATATATTTCGATATATCTTGACAAAACTTAATTATTTCATCCGTAATATTTTAAGTATCTTTAATTGGTGAAATGCAATTTAAAAATGTCATTCTTTATTTATGTCAAAACTGTTTCACAAAAACTTTAATCATGCTTCTATTATTAATAGATGGTTATATTTCCGTCCCTCCTTTTCCGCTACTAACCTTTAAGATAACCTCATACCTCGTCGTGTGATTGTTCTATGAAACATTAAACAATACTCCGAGAATAGCTACATTACTCGTGGATATGAAGTTCGTTGTATGCAACATCTTTCGTCTTGTACCATTTGTAAGCTCTTCGCTTTCGTCTTTATTCTTTCTTCATTTTTCCATTTTTTTTACCAAAATTTATGCCGGATGAGCACGAAATGAAAAGGAAGGATCATACTTCAAGAACTCCACAATGGTTGATTTATTATGCACCAAAAACCACCATAAAAATTCTTCACCAAACCCTCAAATCAAAAATCAAATCATCCAATTATCCAAAATACGCTAGGGGAATCACTAACAAGTCAATCGACAACAATACTATTGTGATAAATATGGCCGAAGGGTCGCAGTCGATATCCTATCTCACTTAAATCATTTACATTCCCTATAGTTTTTTAATTCCCGGGCTTCTCTCCCCTCTCGCCCAATCTATTTTATCTATAATCCCTTCTCACAAATTGGAGTACATGAAAATCTTTTTTTAAATGTTGATGATATGCTAAAAACAATTTTTTATATGAATAAAGACCTCTAAAAATTGTTGTCAAAGTATATATTCTAAATTCATTTCGACACTCTTGATTGAATCAATGAGTACTTGAACTATTTCTTAGTTTTTACGTTTATTAGAGTCCGAAATAATTCTTACTCCCACATTTGTTTGCATTTAGGCACACACTATGATTTCAACATAATCTCATTTGATGTATTGGAAACCTATTTTCACATTAACATATCTTTCTATTAAATCTACACCTATATAGTGGTTTCATATTGATATGTTCCTTTAATTGCACTTTCTTGGATGTACTCAATACAAAATATAGATAATTGATTGCTACTTGCTTTATGAAAATTGATTTGGTTTTTAGTTATTAAAACTAGCCTTTGCCAGTCAATTAGTAAATTCCTATAATTTTACAAAAATCATAATTAAACTTGTAGAAATTTCTTTTGTGTTGCTCATCTTAGGTCTTAGTATTTTTACAACATGTTGTTTGCCAAACATTATGTGAATAGTTATAATTTATACTTTTTCAAAACTATGTTTTTGCATGATTACTTACTTATTGGTATTGTCAAGAATAGTTGGACTTGCTTTCAAAATTGCTTTTCAAAACAAGACCTTCTTTATTTTTCTGAACAAAACCCCATTTTTTGGTCGTCTGAAATTTTTTAGATGGAGTGGGCCCCATTATTCATAAAAGGCGACCCCTTATTATTTAAGGGGACCAACCACCCTATTTATAGGGGGACCACCTTGATTCACAGGAGGGAATTTTATTTTTTTTTTTTTTCACTATTTCTTTCCCCTTCTTCTACCTAGCCACACCTACTGTTCCTATTATTCCTAAACACTCTCTTGGACTTGTTATTTTAACCATGTTACAATCCAACCCTAAATTGACATTTTCTCCAATTATAAATTTCTTTCTCATACTTCACCATCATCACTACTGATCTTGCTTTACTAATGAAATACTCATAATCAACCCTAATCCAAATCTTCAAGAGTTGCAAGATAAGTGTAAGACCTTTTTTGGAGAAAGAATATTGAACACTGGCGCACACATTCATGTGCGATACAATGTTAATCACTACACCAATATCCAAAATCACACTCTAATCTCTATGATTCATCTTTAGAGATCCATATCCTTTTTACTTCTACTCATGCAAACCATAACTAATTTCCATTTAGTCGACATTTGTGTCATAAATGATGATGATACTACCCATATTACCTCAAGTTTTAATCCACATCCCTCACACAATCCAATCCACATGTTGCTAGCATGTTCATACTCATACTCAGGTGTAACCAATTTACCCCATCTCCATCTCCATAGTAGGGGAAAGACTTGTTGATGAATTTAATCAACATTAGACTTATCAAGTCTTCTAGCCATGCATCTTGCATAACAAAACATATCACCCTCATCACCTTACTCACTAAACCTTCCTCACACCATCAATTTACAACAAGTTGACACCCATGTTAGCTATTGTCCTTGTTGCTGATTTACCCAAAAAGATTGAGTATCTCCTTATAGGTCACCAACCTCCACATCAAGTCCAACGTGACTACCTCCAACCACCACCTCGATCCAAACTCTCCATCATCAACCAACTAATCCACATCTTATGCTCTTACTTTTCTTGCTTTCAAATAATCGTCCAAATTTTTTTTTTTGCAAGCAAGTCTAAAGTTTTTCTATGGCAACTTAGGATCTTTTCTAGTTTAATTTATGTTTTGATATGCTTCTAAGCATATTATTTGATATATGCATGAGTGTGTTTTACACACAATCTCTTTAATCAATGAATGATCTTTTGTCTTAATTATTGATTAATTGATTTTATGGCAAATTATAATACAAAATGTTGCTATATTTTCCCTTCTAACTTGCTACATGTTAGAATTTATTATTTTGTCTTGTGCTTCTAATTTTTTTTGTAGCAAAGTTACCATATCTTGATTTCTTGGTGCCCTCGAACGAGGGAGAGCACACATCAAGAGAGAGCATTTATTCCGTCGATTTTACTAGCAATTCTTGACGATGCCTTTTTGATTCAACAAAAAGGGAGAGAAATGACATAAAAACTCACTAAATACCTGTTTAAAAATAATTTTAAATTTATTGAGTTTAAATTTTGTAATCATAAATTGGTGAGATTGTAAGATTTTAAAATATTAATGCACTAAAAAATTACTAGTATTTTTCACTCTTTATGTTTTGATAAATCACAAAATATAAAAACGTTCCAATATAAAATTAAAACAGTAAACAAGTTATTATGTTGTAAATTTTTATTTCGAACAAAAATTATATCACTTTAATGGTATGAATAATAAATGATTAATGTATTTTATGATAAAAAGAAATTTTTATTCACCTCACCTTTATAAAATGTTGTAAACATTTTATAAACATTACAAAAACTATTTTCTACATTAAAATGAAATGTTCTTATTCAAAATTAACATTTTTGAAATTACAAACTTTCGGACCTAAACATGGCTAGAAAAGTTCCTGATATTCCCCACTTACAAAAAGACAAACTGGGAGAGGCCCTAGTCTTGGCGGACCCCTGTAATTTTAAGGGGACCGCCCCTAGGTAGCGCTCCCCCCAGTTTGTTCCCCCCGTGCATATAATTCTGGACTTTTCCCTAATATTTTCTCAACCTTTTGCTACTCATTCTCTTCTGCTTAAAACAGCCCACGTTTTCCCCTCTAAAATCCTGTGATCATTTATCATAAGTTTTGTTTACTAGTGATCCAAGCTTAATTCTAAAGTGCAGAGAAAGAATACTTCTATCATCAATTGAAGAGTATTACACCATTAGTGTGTATATGTACTCTTGTTGCATTCATTTCAATATTTGCTAAATCAATTATAGATCTTGTTATTTGTGTGTAGTAGTAGATCTTGGTCGGATCTTTGTACAGTATATTTAGAGCGTTGGTGATCTTACCAAGTAGTGTTAGTTAGTTTGTGATATATGTAGTTGTGGTGATTAAAGTCTTGAGTTGTGAAGAAGTCTTGAGTTGCGAAAAGTCATGAACGTTGTGAAGTCGTGAACAAGTTGTGACAAAGTGTGTTGTGATAGAATTGGTTCTAGCTAAAGATCTAGAACTCGGCATTTAGCTTTGTGTCGTAAATCGGTGTAAGCAACGTTGTGTATGGTTTTCTCCGCCATAAAGGAGCTTGTTGACATAGTGAAGAAAACTCTCGAGTTAGGTGCTCGGGGATGGAGTAGGGCGAAGAGGTGCTTCGTTACCGAACCACTATAAAAATCTCGCGTTGTGTTTTGATTGTTCTTACTAGTATATCTTGTCTTTACATTATTTTCTCATTCTATTCATTATTAATGTTTAGATAAGTGTATTGTTTATATTGTGTAAGTGTTGAATTCACATAAAGTCGAATCTAGATTTGGACATAACCAATTTATACAACTTTAAATTATAAAGCGGTAAACTATTAAACCCACCCTTCTAGTTTTCCACAATTGGTATAAGTAGTCACGTTAAATAAGTTTTTTAAATAAATTGTATTTTTTTTAAAACTTGATCAATTTTTGGTATCGGTAAAATATTTAGATGTGCAAATCTATGCAAAAGACCTCACTATTTGACAAGTGATGGATTTATTTATTGGAAAAAATATATTTCGATAACTTATGTGAAATCAAATAGATCTCTGATCCTTTGGCATGTTGTTACAGATGTTGATATTTCCTTCTATTCTATATATCCCGAATCTAATAAAAACGATCTGGATGTTGTTATCTTTTTCATAACAAAACGATGATCTTTAAAAGAAAAATTGCATAAATATATTGAGCTTAAAATAGTAATTTTATAATGGGCTTTGCCTTGTAAAGAATTCGAAAGTATTTTTATGTGTCAACCTGCCAAAAGAAAATTTAGGAAATTTATTAATCACTCATGCAAGGTAATAATTCAAGTCAAAGCTAACAAAATGATCTTCTATGTTCAACAATATGAACAATTCACGATTCTGAAGTGGTATCAATTAGTTAATGCCCTTTGCTAAATTTAACACTATTATTACCAGCTTAAAAGCACTTGATGAAATTTTTCTAGCAAGATTTGTGTTAAGAAATTTTTTAGGGATCTTCATCCTAAATGGCGCGCACAAGTTACGGCTATTGAAGAATAAAATAATCTAACAACTCTACCACTTGATGAACTTATTGGAAATTTGAACAGTTCTTGATAGACATTAATAAAAGAGAGATATAATATAGAAAGATTCTGAGAAGATCAAAAGCAAAATAGATCTATTGCGTTGAAAGCTAGAAAGGAATCTAGTGATGAAAATAGCTCAAGTTCCGATAGTGAAGACGAAGAATACGCCATGGCCGTAAGAAACTTCAAGAAATTTTTCAAAAGACGAGGTAGGTTTGTACGACAACCACACGATGAAAGAAAGCCATTCCAAAAATATAAGGATGACAAAAATGGCAAAAGCGAAAGGAAATGTTTTAAATGCGGTGATCCAAATCATCTCATTGGTGAATGTCCAAAAGCGTCGAGAATCTATAATCAAAGAGCTTTTGTTGGAGGATGTTGGAGTGATAGCGACGAAGATGAAGAGAAGAAGACAAATGATGAAAAATGTCTTATGGCTAAAGCATCGAATGAGGTACTTTCCGAAACCGAATACTTTAGTAATGACCAATCATCATTAGACGAAAAAGACTTAGATAGTGAATATAGTCGACTATGCAAAGTAGGACTAAAAGTCATGGCTAAAAATAAAAGTCTAAAACAAGCTAGAATTCAATTAGAAAATGAAGTACTAGAACTAAAAGATAAAATATCTAGATTAGAAAAGGATAAGGAAGTTAGTGATGAATGCAAAATATGCCAAGACCTTAGGTTTGAAAATGAAAAACTTAAGGAAGAAATATCTAGGCTAAATCAATTTGATAATAGTAGTCACTCACTTAAGAAAATAATAAGTTCTCAAAAACCCTCCGGAGATAAAACCGGTCTAGGATTTAATTTTACCAAAGGATCTTCTAGTGAAACCAAACAAGTAAAATTTGTAAAAGCACAAGAGATCGAGTCGAAAGAAAAATTGGTAGAATCAAACTCATTTTCAAAACAAAAATTCATACTTATTAACAATACTAAAATTCCGATTGCGAGTGATGACGAGGTAAAACGTTTTTATAAACCTTCTTCAAAACCCGGAGTTAGATTTATTAAACCCAAAATGAGGTCTAAAACTCCTCCTCCGAGAAGAACTAATAGTCCTTATCCTCGGTCTAAAACACCTCAACCTAGAAGAGACCAAGGTAGACAAAATTACCCTAACACTAATCACGCAATGTGAAATCATCCACATCAACCAAGCTTCACTAAATGTGGAAGATGTTCACCATGCATGTGTCCGAATCAAATGAAAAACATTTGTGGAAACAATAATTTCAGATACATGAAACGTTGGGGACCAAATGGCTAAGTCGTCTCAACCTTTGAATTTTTGACATCTACAAACATTCCTTGTCTTCTGACAAATGGATTGAAGAGTTCATGATAGGATTCCCATGAATCCTTATCCTTAAAGCTTTCTACCTTGAAGACATTGAAGAAACTCATTTAAAGTCTAAGGTACGTCTTACTTTCCAATCTCGTAGAATATATGTCGTAAGAAGATATTTATGTGACTAGAATTATCATTTGTTGGGCTTCTAGATTTAAAGAACTAGTTCACTATGAACTATTTTTTTTCTCATAGTCTATCGACATAATTTTATGAAATGGAAATGCCACGTATAGCAAACTCACGTAAATGAAGAAGAGTGAGCTAGTGGTTAACAATTAACATAGAAGTAGGCTTAGTCTCACAAAGATCATCGAAACACTATGGATGAAACAAACTCCCTTCGACCTCAGCGTTCGTCTCGGCTACGTGTCTAACATCATCTACGTCTATCGGAATCGTCTTGTCAAAATTCTCAACATTCATCCTATCATTTCATTATCTTCGTTATCCACTCTCGTCTCACTTCAAATCAAGTCAATTAATTTTTTCATCCGAAGAAATTAATTCTTCCTCTTCGCAAGAAGTCTTGTCTTTAAGTCATCTCTCTAATTGATGTCTTGATTATCTCATCTGAAATCATCCAAGAAATTTTTATTTAACGAAAAGTTAATTAAATTGTCAATAATCATACCTATCATTGAAACACAATGATAAGTATATCATATCTCTACTACTAATATATATTACTAATAGTAGACTTTAAATTATATCAGCCAATAATTGAAAAACAAAAATTTTTGTTGTTCAGGTGGCGGCCCCCTTAATTATAAGGGGACCGGTTTTGTAAAAAGGGTGGCCCCCTTAAACAATTAAGGGGATCGCCCTATCCAAAAATCCAAACTGCCCCATGTGTCGAATTTTATACCAAACACATCACTCTCTCTTTTCTCGCTCACTTCCAAATGATATATTCTTTCGTCAA
>BQNB010168627.1:0-13870 GCA_026074375.1 Tanacetum coccineum
ACATGTAGATTTTAAATCGAATTGGACACTATTATTTTCTGTTGTAAAATGCATGGTTATTTACGTAAAGAGTCAAACATGAAATGTTACATCTAAATTAATGGAGTAAAGAGGATTTTGAAAATGGTTTATATACTGAATTTGGGTTCAAGGTTAATCATAATCTAAGGTTGTCAAATATGCAATAAAGTTTTTGAGATCTCATAACAGTAGATAATTATTAAGAAGACTTTCTCTTAACCTTGCATGAAGTATTATTACAAATAGTGATCTCTTAAACAAGCTATGTGTTTTTCATAGTTAATCTTCAGATACTAATAGTATTCTTTTATACTAACTATTTTTGAATAGCTCGCTTTAATAATAAACATTAAGTAGCTAGCTGTTGTTCTGATCTTTTTATACTTTTCTTACTTTTGAAAATGCCATGTGTTTCTTTAACAATTTATAAGTCTAGTTTATCACTAAAGTTTATCTACTTATAATAGATATTTTCTATGTAAAGGAACCACTTTTAGTCACGTATAAATGAATCTTATAAACACACAAGTTTAATCACTAAACTACGAGATGGTCATATTCTTTAAAATTCTTTTAGTGGCTTTAACTTACGATCTCCTAACTGATTCAGCAAATAAGGTAAACAGAGTTTAGATTATAATATCCCTGTACATAACGGATAAATAAATAAAAATGATTAACGTATAACTAAAATAAATGGAAGCGTGAGTTTAGTAGATAATCTTGAAGCGGGAGAAAGTGTGTTTATTCGAGAGCGCTTTCTATATGCTTATATAAGGACTATCTTCTATCATTCTCATTAATGGTTTTTATGACATTTTTGATCCGTATCTATTTGCCATTGTTAAATCCTTATTTAATTGTTTTTCCCATCCTATTATTCGTTATTCTTGCTACCTATTTGATACTTCGATGAGCCCTTTAAATTTTTTGATACAGCATCATTTTACACTGCCCAGATATGAGTTATTTGTATGCTTTGATCTTGCCTTCTTATTGACATAAATATGCTTCGTTTGATATGCTAATAATGAACCCTTTGGTTTGTTTCCGATGACCGGGAGCAAAACTAGCCATTAGAGATACCTTGGCCGCGTCATTGAGCACCATGAGCCGTGACACTATTGTCGAATTTATCAGTACCACGGCGTTCCCTTTTGTTTTATGTGCTCTATTATGCACTTGGCCATATATGATTTGATTTGTAGGGAGCGTATGGATGCATCCTAGGTACTTTGTTCAGTTCAGTTTTACTGTATGGCTTAGTGTGGTGCCAACACCACCCATTGCTACTTGTTCGTTTCGTACATGTGGAATTGCAACTTGCATGTTACACTTACTATGGAAATATGATTATTTAGTCAAGCGTGTGTCTGCTTTAGACTTTCATTTCGAGCACGTAGGGCATTTCTATATGTATTGTGTGCTACTTAATTCGTTCAGTTTTTTATGATGTATAATGAATTCTATCTAATTTCATTTCGTTACAACTTATGTTTAGATGTATCTGTTTTGGGATTATATCTGTTCACTGAGCTTTAGCTCAGAGCCGCATTTTCTTTTTCCTCGGCAGGTAATAAATGGAAGTAGGGTATGAGTAAGAGTGAGCTTAGGATCCTAGTGGACCGAAACACGATATGGCTTTCCCCATTTCCTTTAAAATCATATTTAGACGTTGTAGTTAAAGTTGTCTTTCGCTTAACTATGGAGATTTGAAATTAATTTCGTTTGAAAGGCAATGATGTATGTTGTACAACTTATTTCCCCTTGTTTTCTTGGTGAAGTATGTTGAACTAAAATGAATAAAAGTCTTCCGCTTGCGTATGTTTGATGGCCATAAGTTCACATTTGACCATTCTTCCGGGGGGTTAACAGTTATGGGATCAGAGCTAACATTTCGTCCTGTAGAACTTAGGTTATGACCTATGAGGATTGGGTAGACATTTAGGTTCATTTTCAATTTCAACGCTCTCTTTCGAATTGTGGTCTTAACCTTCAAAATTTTTCTTTGATGTCCGTTTTCCTTAATCGTTTAGATCCTCCTCGACGAAAGCCAATCGTGTAACACGAAGCAGATGTTGCTTTTACTGCTGCGGTAGCACAGGCAGTTGCAGACTTGTTACCGACTCTTACTGCTCGAATAACTAACGAGATTCGCCAAAATAAGAATAATGAGAATTACGATAATCAAAGGAATTCTAGACGTGGAAATCCTGAGGGTACGGGAAATGATGGGATGCCAACCCTTTATATTCATAGTTTGGTTGGATAGGTTTTCGTAAAGAGAAACCTCAAACTTTCAGTTTCAACATCCACATCTAGTTTGATGCAGAAAAACTGGATAGCAGCATACTGAAGATCTATCGTGAGGTGGTTGGGAGCACGATCATTTCAAGGCCAGTTGGCGACATATAAGTTAGAGAGGTGATTGCCCACAATTGGTGGAGGCAATAATCAACCAAAGGAGGTGATGCTTTATGTGCCCACGCTTCATGGAATGATTTTTCGTAACATCTTGCTTTTGCAGTACTTTTCCATACTCGGAGAAAGAAAGGTGTGAACGAGAGTACAAATCGATTCGTCAATTAATTTGAGAAACTAATTCTGATTTTAAAAAAAGATTTCTTATATAGGCGGGTTTCTTTGGGGCTAAGGCAGGCAACCCGGGAAGAAACAGGCTAAACACTGTCAAATGGGGGGCTGAATGACTTTTACTTGACAGGTATTTTGGAACGAGCCGAGTTTACTGATGTAGCACAGGTTGCTAACGCTGCAAGAAATATTGAAATCTTTCATGATCGGCCAATGAATAAAGAATACAACAAGAGGGACAGGGACGGCCATCGTATACGACCATCAGGAACACCATCACAGGGGTCAAATCCGAGAGCTGATGATCGAAGGGATAGTGACAGATATGGAAGCCATGGCAGACATGGCAACAGGGAGAGATATGACACTGACAAATGGTGTGGTGATAGACAGGGCAGTGACAGACATGGTAATGGTAGTGACAGACAAGGAAATGGTAGTCAGAAGGAGTGGCGTGACCAAGATCAACAAGTTCGGGGCCAACATTATAGTCGTTCTTTTAGGTCATCAAGCCAGAACGGATACCCGGATTATAACTCATGTCCCCCATGTAACCTTTGTGGGAAATTTCATCTAGGAAAGGCGTGTCACAGGGCTACTGGTGCTTGCTTTGAATGTGGAGAGGTTGGGCATTTGGCTAATGATTGTAAGAAAGGTAGTACGAGCAGCGGGGGAGAAACGACTTGGTACGTTTCCGTTTAAGTTTTGACATTAATTTCGGGGCCGAAATTCTTTTTTTAGAGGGGAAGAATTATAATACCCTAAACTTAAATATATTACCAATATACTAATAATAATGCTAGATACAAATAAAAGTAATATGATAGTGCTCATCAACTTTTATGTTTGACGTCACTAGTAATGTGACATACTTTAAGTATATTATAGTTTAAGTAAAGCATCATGTTGAAAATTTAAATAACATACATATCTGACTTAGTTGGTTTTGAGTGATACTCGGTCCATGATAACAACCTCAATCCCGTATATATTCGATTTACTTAAGTTTACCCACATTCCACCCAGAAAAAACACTTCCAATCTAGTTTTATCTTCCTAATCTCGATCTCATAAAATCACAAACATATTCCAAACTAAAATATCCGTCTGCTAAATTCAAGAATGGCTGAAGTAGTTGAATCCACCTTTGAATTCTCGTTGCCAATTTGTGTCTGGGGGTATACGTGACTCATTATTTTAGTTCGAGTTTGGTTTCGGGTTGGTGTTCGTTAGATTGAATTTAGTTCAGGTTGCACATCATTGGTCTCGTTAACAGGAGGTTATATCGAATACGTTATTGGGTTTGAATCTCGAGGAAAATTTCCGATTTCAAGTCTCGTTTCGTTTCTTTTCGATCAGTTTTGTTTATCCTAGAGGTATCCTTTGAACAATCATCTTAATACAAATTGTTCACTCATCATAAGTATTATATTAAGAGATCTTAGTTATATATATATATATATATATATATATATATATATATATATATATATATTCTTTTTCATCTCCGATTACTCGATAATTTCCACAAGCACAAATTCCACTTTTAAAGCCCAAAAATTCTTTCACAAAATAATCCATCTTTTTCTGGTTATTGGTTTTTGTAATGAAGGTAATAAGGTTTAGTCACCTCACCAACTATCTCGCCATTAGGCAGGATATTTTTTTGGACCAAGTACGTAGTGTTTGAGGAGAAACTAATCCAATTCGAGTTGTTGAGTGTTTATCGATCGAATCATAGAAGAAAACTTCTGCTTCATTTCGATTAAGCATCCTTCCTATTAAGCAGGAAAGTCTTCTCAATACAAGAAAATGATACATTCCAGAGCTAAAGATCGTAGTTCTCGACCGAATAAAAACCGAAAAGATTCCTGTTATATATATATTATATATATTATGTATATAAATATATTCGATATAAGTATATATATATATATATATGTATATATATTATATATAAGTATATAATATATCTATAAATATATATATATATATATATATATAATATACATATATACCTGTAATCGTAACTCTGTTTCCTACATGTAAGATTTTTAAATCAGAATTGGGACACTATTATTGTTATGTTGTAAAATGCATGGTTATTTACTAAAGATCAAACAGTAATGTTACATCTAAAATAATTGAGTAAAGAGGATTTATTGAGAAAATGGATTAATATACTGAATTTGGGTTCCAAGCTTAATTATTAATCTAAGGCTAGTTAAATATCAATAAAGTTTTTATGAGATCTCGAACATAATAATTATTTAAGAAAGACTTTCTCTTAACCTTGCATGAAGTATTATTACAATAGTGATCTCTTAAACAAGCTGTGTGTTTTTCATAGTTAATCTTCAGATACTAATATTATTCTTTTATACTAACTATATTTGAATAGCTCGCTTTAATAATAAACATTAAGTAGCTAGTCGGTGTCTGTATCTTTTTATACTTTTTCTTACTTTTGAAAATGCGCATGTGTTTCTTTTTAACATTTATAAGGTGAGTTTAACACAAAAGTTTAATCTTCTTATAATAAATAGATTTTTTTTTTTTCTATGTAAAAGAACCAATTTTAGTCACGTAAAATGAAACATTATAACACACAATGTTTAAATACAACTAAACTACGAGATGGTCATATTCTTTAAAATTCTTTAGTGGGCTTATCTTAAGAATCCTACTGATTCAGCAAATAAGTAGTACGAGTTATATTATAATATCCTGTACATACGGATTAAATAAAGTAATAACGAGTAACGTATAACTAAATGATAAATGGTTGCGTGATTTATGTAGATAATCTGAAGCGGGAGTAAGTTGTGTTTTTCGAGTGCGCGTTCTATTGCTTTTAAGGTACAGATATTCTATCCTTCTCTTAAGGATTTTTATGACATTTGATCCGTATCTATTTGCCTCGTTGAAATCCTTATTTATGTTTCCCATCCTATGATTCGTTATTCGTTGCTACCTTATTTGATAACTTCGTTGAGCCCTTTGAATTTGTTTGATATATGCTTCATTTGACACTGCCATGATATGAGTTATTTGTATGTTTGATCATGACCTTCGTTGGACATAATATGTTTCGTTTCGATATGCTATATGAACCCTTTGTTGTGTTCCGATGCCCGAGCTAACTAGCCATGGAGGTACCTTGGCCGCGTCATTGAGGCACCAATGGCGTGACACTATCTGTGGCGGTGTGATCAGTCCACGGCGTTCCCTTTCATTTTGTGTGCTCTATTATGCACTTGGCCATATATGATTTGATTTGTAGGGAGCGTATGGATGCATCCTAGGTACTTTGTTTAGTTCAGTTTTAGTGCATGGCTTAGTGTGGTGCCAACACCCCATTGCACTTTCGTTTCGGTACATGTGGAGATTGCAACTCCCTTGTACAACTTACTATGAGATATATGATTATTTAGTCTAAGCGTGTGTCATGCTTTAGACTTTCGTTTCGAGCTCGTGGGGCATTTCTATATGTTTTGTTTGGCTACTTATTCGTTCAGTTCTGATGATGTATGAAATCTCTCATTCCATTTCGTTTACTATACATGTTTGATCTATCTGTTTCGTTTATATCTGTTCACTGAGCTTTAGCTCAGCCGCATTTCTTTTTCTCCGCGGCAGGTAATAAGAGGGAAGCTGGGTTATGAGTAAAGAGTGCTTAGGAGCTCTTAGTGGACCGAATTGATGATAGCCTTCCCATTTCTTTTATAGTCGTTTAGACATTGAAGCTGGATTTATCTTTCGTTTAGACTTTCGAGATTAGAATTTTGTTCGTTTGGAAGTCATGATGTATTTGACAATTTATTTCCTTAGTTTTTTTTGTGAACGTTGTTGAACCGTTTTATGAATAAAGTCTTCCGCTTGCGTTTGTTTTGATGCCATAAGTGTGACATTTGACCCATTCTCGGGTGGTGTGTTACAATTATGGTATCAGAGCTCCGGGTTCGTCCTGTAGAACTTAGGTTATGACCTGTGAGGATTGGGTAGACATTTAGGTTTCATTTTCAATTTCAACGCTCTCTTTCGAATTGTGGCCTTAACCTCTAAATTTTCTTTGTTGTCGTTCTTAATCGTTTAGATGCCTCCTCGTCGAAGCAATCGTGTAAACAAAGAAGCAGATCCTGCTTTTAATGCTACGATAACACAGGCAGTTGCAGACTTGTTACCGACTCTTACTGCTCGCATAACCGACGAGATTCACCAAAATGAGAATAATGGGAATAATGGTAATCGAAGAAATTCTAAACGTGGAAATCCTGGGGGTTTAGGAAATGATGGGGATGTGCAACCCACTAATATTCATGTTTGGTTGGAGAGATTCCGGAAAGAGAAACCTCAAACTTTCAGTTCAGCATCCACTCCGGTTGAGGCAGAAAACTGGATAACACATATCGAGAAGATCTTTGAGGTTTTGGGATGCGATGATCAATTCAAGGCCAGGTTGGCGACATATAAGTTAGAGGGTGATGCCCACAGTTGGTGGAGAGCATATAAGCAAGCCAAAGGAGGTGATGCTTATGTGGCCACGCTGTCATGGAATGATTTTCGTGACATCTTCTTTTTGCAGTATTTTCCATACTCAAAGAAAGAAAGGTGTGAACGAGAGTACAAATCGATTCGTCAATTACCTAAGGAAACTAGTACTGATTTTATGAAGAGATTTCTTAGATTGGCGGGTTTCTTGGGGGCTAAGGCAGGCACCCAGGAAGAACAGGCTAAACACTTCAAATGGGGGCTGAATGACTTTGTACTTGACAGGATTTTGAACACCGAGTTTACTGATGTAGCACAGGTTGCTAACGCTGCAAGAAATATTGAAATCTTCCGTGATCGGCCGAAGAATGAAGGAGACAACAAGAGGGACAGAGACGGTCATCGTATACGACCATCGTATACGACCATCAGAAACACCATCACAGGGGTCTAATCATCTAAGGCCGGGTTATCATCAGCTACGTTTAAAGGTGAAACACACTTCTAAAATAGCCTTTCGCACTCGTTATGGTCATTATGAGTTTCTTGTGATGCCGTTTGGGTTGACTAATGCTCCGTCGGGAATTATGGCATGTCTTAAAATTCAACCTGAGATTATCAAAGATTTAGAGATCATGGAAGTCGAGTTAGGTTGTTCCTAAAGGATTTGAAGGTTTATCTAGCAAGCCTTATAAGATTGAAACCAAACCTTATATAACGAATCAAGGAAGCTCGAAGGAAGATGGTGAATTAAGGTCGGAGGTACAAAATTAGAAAGAAGTTAAGCAGGCAGAATTTCAGTGGACGACATGGTTTGAAAATTGAACGGTAAAAGATATGTGTTTTGACATTTCCCTCTCTTCGAGAAGCTGTTTTGACTGAGGCACATAATTCTCCTTTCTCTATTCATCTTGGCTCTACAAAGATGTGTAGAGATTTGAAGCAAAATTTCTGGTGGAATGGTATGAAACGTGATGTGGCTAGATTTGTGGCGAAGTGCTTAACGTTTCAACAAGTTAAAATTGAACATCAACGTGCAAGTGGTCTTCTTCAGCCTCTAGATATTTTGACTTGGAAGTAGGATCAAATCTGTATGGACTTTGTAACAGAATGCCATTGCACCTAAAAAAGAATGAAGCGAATTTGGGTAGTTGTTGATCGGGTATACTAATTCTGCCTCACGTCTTTGCCTAATCAAGCAAGGGTACTTAGTTAAGCAAGTAGGACAGAATTTTTTAGCAATAAGATATTCGGTTACATGGTACGCCTACAATCAATTGTGTACTGATAGGGATCTGCGTTTCACTTCACAAATTTTAGAAAGGTTTACAGAATGCATGGAGGAACGAGACTAAGTTTAGTACATCAATTCAACCTTAACAGATTTGGCAAGACTAAACGTAACTATTCAAAATCTGTAGTATATGTAGAAGATTGTTCGCTTTTGATGTGGACGGAGGAAATAGGACGAGTATTTATGTTTAGTTTAAGTTTACATACAAAAATATTTGGCATGAAAGTAACAAGGTGATGTTTCATTAGAGATTTAAAATGACCGAAAAGAGAAGAACTGACTATTTATTTGTAATATTAGTAAGCGATTAAGAGATAGTAGCATAAGATATAAGTTAAGATTATTTTTTGGTTATGACTTGAGATAGAGTATGATAACGATAAGGGCTTGTTTATGTGATGCCATTATTATGACGTCTGGCCAATGTGATATACTTACATGACATAATGTTAAACTTATTCGGATCATTATGATTGTCTCGGAGTAATGTTTAGAACAAAAATTCTTAATGAAGTTGAAGAGGCTTGTTATAGAAGAGCCGAAATTGGTTGAGGTGAACGAAAAACGTAAAATAGTTACCATTGAAAAAGAGAATCTAAAGTAGCTCGATCATGGACAAAAAGCTATGCCTATCGTTATCGAATAGTCTTGGAAATTACACCCGGGATCATGTGTTTCTTAAGGTATCTCCGTGTAGATTGTGTTTAAATGTTTTGGTTAAGAAGGAAATTTAAGTCCCGGCGATTCAATGTCCGTGACAGTCAAATATAAGATAGAGTATGTGAAGTTTTCGTATCGTTTGGCGTATCGCCATACATTGTCTCAGGTTCATAATGTGTTTTCCATATAACCTCTTGAGAGGTTACAACTATCATCCATATGCTGATATTTCCTATCCGTTAGCTATGAATTCGGAAGATTTTATATGTTGTTGTGAAGCCTAAGGCTATTTTATATCGTTAAGAGCGAGTGATGAGAAATAAAACCTTTCATTTTATTAAACTTCTTTAAAAGGAAAGTCAATTAATCTTTATTTAGATTGATTTTAGTTTTCCTATAAATATTGAGTCTTTCTTTGTATTGAGATATCTTTGAGTTTTGATAATAAAACGCTTTTGCTTTATCTATTCTTTGGTTGTTTTATTTGCTAGGATTCTCTTTAAAAATCAGGTATTTTCGTTTGACATCAATGGTTGTTATGATTTTGCCTGATTATTGTATTCTTATGAATCAACGATAATGTGAAGATTGTTTCTGTATTCATGGAACCAACAGATTTAATTTGTATCCTCGTTTATTGCATCTGGTATACATGGAATCAACAGAATTCAATTCGTGTTTACTCAGTTTATTTACGCTACATCAGAAATTAAACCTTCTGTTTTGTTAAAGTTTTTTTTGAAATAATCATCTCGAGCGTGAAGCTACTTGGGAAAACGAAGAAATGATGAGGACTGACTATCCACATTTCTTTTCGTAATTTCATGGTCGAAATTTTTTTAGAGGGGAAGAATTATAACACCCTAAGAAAAACTATTACGTCCAAATTATAATAATACTTGCGTACAAAAAAAGTAAAAGAGGAACTATAAATAATGGATCCTCATGAGATACATATAACCTTACGTCATATATGACTATATATATTACTAACATGAAATAGTCTTTTAACCCATAGATGAATAAATAAATAATAAACTGAACTTGAGATAAAATTATCTTCCAATAAGCACACGTTCATTTGGTCTACAAGAAATACTCGGTCATATCTATCTCCTCCAAAATCCCATTTATTTTGATGAGTTAGGTTGGCAGATACTACCCAAATAATACCACATCTTTCGTACATTCTTTTTATAAACTAAAAGCAAATCACAAGCAAGTTACAACCTAAATCATTCGTCTAGATAATCAATAAGGGCTGAAGAGTAGCTTCACGTTGGCATTGGACCTGTTCGGGTCTGTGTTCGTCTACGTCTCTAGAATTTTGGTTTCATTCGTTCTTGTTCGAGTTCTGATCGGGATTACGAGACTTAGGTTGTTTGTGCGAGGGGTAAAGGAATTGTTATAGTTAGCAGGAGGATAGAGATTGTTTTTGAGCCTGGTCTCGTGGTTAGAATTTATTGGTGTTCATGTTCGTGGTGACTTCGATTCTTTCGATTTCTGGTTTGCGATAGATTGAATTCACAGGTTCGTAGTGTGGCCTGCAGGTTTAGTTTAGTGACATGTACTGTAAGCCAATCCTTTACGGCAAGTTTTTGGGGTCTCCATCGTGACTTATTGATTTCGGGCGTTCGTGCTTGACTTGGTGTTCTTACTCGTGTCTCTTATTTGGTTCCCATACTTCACGTTAAGCCTTGATGTAACCTTTGAACCATAAGTGATGCATCAAATAAACAAATCATAAATCAACTATGTTTATATACTAAAAATGATATAGAAGAATATAAATCACCATTAATTGATGAACTAGAAGAGCTGCACAAAATTATAACATTTGAATTTTATTCAAAACTATCCTAACATGAGTTATGGCAGATATTTTAACGTGACAGCTACACCTGAATTTAGTAAAGAGCTATTGCAATGGTTTTATGAATATCTAATAGAAACTATAATTTTTGTGTTAATGCGGCTAAAACTGTAAAACTACTTGAAAATGGTTTCCCTTAATAAAAATGGTATGTTATTTTTACTAATTCTATACTTTAATATATATATATAGAAATCATAATTGTAGTAAACTACCTAACATGGTCCTTTAAAATGGAATTATGTAATAATACAAATATGAAACTAAAGCTAGTTTTTTTGCAAAACCGTTATATACCTAGCAGGATGTTAAAGCATAAAGAGTTACCAGAATGAAAATAGTCCATGTTCGAAAAAATGATAAGTTTTTCATAAAATTATAGTGAATATGCACTAATATGCCGGTTAAAAGATATATATAAATGTTTAATACAAGTGGAGAGAATACATTATTTTAATAAAGATAGACTCGTGGTATACTTACTATACGAAGAATTATATCACAAATACGTAATATGTAAAAAGTGTAACATAAAGTTTTAACCTGTAGTGACTGATTTTAAATAAACTTCAAGTGGCCACAAAAACAAAATATAATCAAAATAACTAGTGTGAAAAATTATTATTTCTATAATTCAAGTAAGATACTATGAATCGAGAGTAAATCGATTTGATTGTCAAGTACGCTTGGTTTGTTAAGCACAAATATTCTTAATCCATTCTCTTAAGGAATTCATATTGACAATTATTGGGATAAAAAAGACTTCAAGATGATTCCATAAAGTTACTACTGCTAGGTATATATTAGTGCTGTCAAACATAACTTAGAGCATGCTAGGTCAAAACTTAATTGAAAATAATGCTAATTTATGAGTACGGTAGTGTAAATGTTACTACTGCTTAGTTAACTAACTGTTAGTATAAAATGTTTAGTACTGTTAGCATAAAGTTACTGCGCTAATATAAGTTAAGAACTGTCAGAATATCAAGCACGTCCTACGGTCAAACACCTCAAAGAGGTTAAACGGATCTTTCGGTACCTAAGACAGTCCTATAACATGGTGTTAGGAATTAAGGGCTTCTATAAAGTTTATACTGCTAGTTCAACTTAGTACTGCTAAGAGAAGACTTAGTACTATCAAGCTTAGTTAGTACTGCCAATACAAATTGTTAGTACTGTCAGTTTATTAGTACTATTAGTTAGTACTATTTGTTATATAGTTAGTACGGCTAAAGTGATATGCATGAGTTATATTAGGAATAGATATGCATAATCACTTGATGCATTTTGTAAGCCCATTAGGGTTTCCTTAGTGTATAAAAGGAACCCTAAGGCATAGATCTAGATATCAGTTTTCATATTAGTATTCATAGTTTGCATAGCAATCGTAGTTAGTATTCATAGCTATTTTGTAATTCAAAATAGTATTCAATATATTGAAAGTTTAGTAAAGATCTTTTTTTTACTGTTTCATTGTTCTTCTTAGTATTGCAAACTAGATTCCGCATAGTTTGTGATATTCTCAATCTTAGTTTCTACTATAGTTGTCTTGGATTTATCCAATATAACTAAGCTTGAATAAGCTAAGTAAGATCTGTTCTAAAGGGACCAACAAGTGGTATCAGAGCTTGTTGAGAAACTCTGAATAAGAAGAACACTATATCTATACAAGATCTCATAATCAAAGAGAAGATGGAATCACAGTCAGAAACTACCCAAACAGTGTCTGCACTAAAACTTCTTATACTCAAAATAGGAGACTATGATCTATGGAGCATGAGAATAGAGCAATATCTTACTCACACTGATTATGCTCTTTGGGAGGTTATTGTGAATGGTGATGCACCTGCTATTGCATCAGCTAGTGCTGAAGGTCCCATTCCTCCTAAAACTGTAAAACAAAAGCTGGAAAAAAAGAATGAATTGAAAACAAAAAGCACTTTGTTGTTGGCCATTCCTGATGAGCACCTATTGAAGTTTCATGGAATCAAGGATGAAAAGAACCTATGGGAAGCTATAAAGACCAGGTTTGGAGGCAACAAAGAATCAAAGAAAATGCAGAAGACCATTCTGAAGCAGCAATATGAGAATTTTACTGCATCAAGATTTGAAGGATTGGATAAAACCTATGATAGGTTTCAAAAACTCATCAACCAATTAGAAATTCATGGTGAAGTTATCTCTCAGGAAGATGCATATCTTAAGTTGCTAAGGAGTCTACCATCAGCTTGGAACAATATTGCCTTGATCATGAGTAACAAAGCTGATCTAGATGAGTTGAGCATGGACGATTTGTACAACAACTTAAAGGTGTATAAAGCTGAGATTAAAAGCCAATCAAGCTCAAGCTCAAACTCTCAGAATGTGGCTTTTGTATCTTCAGAAAACACTAGCAGTACTAATGAAGCAGTTAATACTACTCATGAAGTTTCTACCGCTAGTTTACAGGGACAAGCTTCTTCCTCATCTTATGTTGATGATATCATGTTTTCCTTCTTTGTTAATCAATCTAATAGTCCATAATTGGACAATAAAGATCTGGAGCAGATTGATACTGATGATCTTGAAGAGATAGATCTCAAATGACAGGTGGTCATGCTTATCATGAGGGTGAAGAGATTCGTAAAGAAGACATGAAGGAATCTAAATTTCAATGGTAAAGAAACTGTTGGCTTTGATAAGACAAATGTTGAATGTTACAACTGCCACAGGAGAGATCACTTTGCTAGAGAATGCAGGGTACCAAGGAACCAGGTAAACAAAATGAAGATAATACAAGAAGGGTTGTACCTGTGGAGACTCCTGCTAATGTCTTGGTTGTTACTGATGGGATGGGTTATGATTGCTTTCAGGCTGAAGAAGGACCCACAGACTTTGCTCTAATGGCCCATTTATCTTCAAGTTCATCCAGTTCATCAAGCTCAAATACTGAGGTACAA
>BQNB010168628.1:0-13869 GCA_026074375.1 Tanacetum coccineum
TGACTGTCAAGAATAATTATCCTTTTTTGAGAATTGACGATTTATTTGATCAAGTACAAGGTTCGAGCGTGTATTCTAAGATCGATCTTCGATCAGGATATCACCAGTTACGCATTAAAGAAGAAGACAATCCAATTACTGCATTTAGAACTCGGTGTGGTCACTTTGAGTTCCAAGTAATGTCGTTCGGATTGACTAATGCTCCTGCTGTGTTTATGGACTTGATGAACCGCGTATGCAAGCCATATCTTGATAAGTTCGTCATAGTGTTCATCGATGATATTTTGGTTTATTCCAATGACGAAAAAGAGCATGAGAAGCATTTGAAGATTATTTTGAAGCTGCTTAAGAAAAAGAGATTGTACGCCAAGTTTTCAAAGTGTGATTTATGGCTAGATTCAGTACAATTTCTGGGTCATGTGATTGATCATAGTGGTGTTCATCTTGATCCTACCAAGATCGAAGCTATTAAGAGTTGGGCTGCACCGATACCTCAGTAGATGAGATAGGAATTGATGATTCCTCTAGATATCCTCCTGATGAATTTCTTCAAGAGGATTATCCATATAGACAATATCAAGTATACTCTGATGTCTCATACTACATCATCCCTCATAGATGTTTACTCACCGAACTTACCTAAGAAAATCATGTCCCTGAAGTGATTCCTCATAATGAGACTGATATACCTCACACTAAGGATACTGAAGGTCCTCTTGATCTAATCAATACTGAAGGGATGCATGAACAAAATGGTCATAATGATCAAATAATCACTCAACCCTTTGATATACCATAAGGGAATAATACTGAAGTCTCAGGATCTATTACTGAATCTTTAGTCCCCGATGTCACTTAGTCTCACATCTCAAATCAAGCCTCTACAAGTTCTCATCATGTTCCTCAGGATAGATGGTTAAGAGACCAACACATTAAACTTGTGAATATAATTGGTGATCCTGGTGAAGGCATGCTTACAAGAAGCATGGTTGCCAAGCTTACAGCTACCTCAACTAGTGAATATCTATTTGCTGACTTTCTCTCTGAGATAGAACCTAAAACGATATCTGAGGCACTGAAGCACCTAGGATGGGTTGATGTCATGCAAAAAAGAACTGAATTAGTTCTATAGAAACAAAGTATGGAATCTTGTTCCTCTCCCTTATAGAAAAGCAGCCATAGGCTCCAAATGGGTATTCAGGAACAAAAAAGATGAGCATGGTATAACCATAAAAAATAAAGCAAGACTGGTTACACAAGGTTATAGTCAGGAAGAAGGAATTGACTATGATGAAACTTTTGCACCAGTGGCAAGGATGGAAGCCATCAAGATATTCCTTGCTTTTGCCACATACATGAACTTCAAAGTTTACCAAATGGATGTCAAAAGTACTTTCCTGAATGGTAAACTAAAAGAAGAAGTTTATGTTAAACAGCCTCCTGGCTTTAAAAGTAGTGAGTTCCCCGAATATGTCTATAAGCTTGACAAAGCCCTTTATGGACTGAAACAAGCACCAAAGGCATGTTATGAAACTCTCTCTTCTTTCCTTATTCAAAATAAATTTACCATGAGAAGAATAGATAACACATTGTTTATCTATAAATCAAAAGGAGATGTTCTCCTTGTCCAAGTGTATGTAGATGACATCATATTTAGCTCAACAAGTTATAAACTTTGTAAATAGTTTGAGAAACTAATGACAAAGAAATTTGAAATGAGTATGATGGGTGAACTCACCTACTTCCTTGGACTGCAAATCAAGCAGGATGATAAAGGAATCTCAATTTGTCAAGAACAGTACACTAGGAACTTACTCAAGAAATATGAAATTTTTGATAGTTCCTTAGTGAAAACACCCATGGTTCCTCCAAACAACTTAGGTCTTGATCTTGCTGGCAAGCCAGTAAATGAGACCTCATATAGGAGAATGATTGGGTCACTGATGTACTTAACTACAACAAGGCCTGATATCTAATTCTCCATAGTCTTATGTGTAAGATATCAGTCTAATCCAAAGGAATCACATCTAACTGTTGTGAAAAGAATCCTCAAGTACCTAAACGGTACTTCAACCCTTGGTCTGTATTATCCAAAATGTTCAGGCTTTGATCTTAAAGGATAGTCAGACTCAGACTATGTTGGTTGTAATATAGATAGAAAAGGCACCTCAGGTGCCTGCCAAATACTTGGTGGAAAATTGGTTTGTTGGAGTGCTAAGAAACAGCAGTCAGTGGCTATGTCCTCAGTTGAGGCTGAATATGTTGCTGCTACTGGGTGTTGTGCAAGTATTCTATGAATGAAAATTCAACTCAGTGACTATGTCATTCATTATAAGATGGTGCCTATCTTTTATGACAACACCAGTGCTATTGCTATATCCAACAACCCAGTCCTTCACTCAAGAACCAAGCATATTGATATAAGATATCACTTCATCAGGGATCATATCCTTAAAGGAGACATAGAATTACACTTTATCCCACTGAGTATCAGCTAGCTGATATCTTTACCAAACCCCTGGATGAACCTACTTTCACAAGGCTGAAAGCAGAGTTAGGCATGTTGAATATTAATTGATCAGTCTCCTTGATCAAAAGTGTTAAGTGTGGTGTACATTCTAATCTCTCCATGATACTTTCTCCCTGAATCCTGATATGACCCCCATGACACTGATGGACACATTAAATGAAGTAACTAAATGCTCTAAGTCTTTAGTCACTTAATGTCATAGATAGTGCAAGTGGGATGACAGCATTAAAAAGGGTTACCAAACCATTTTAACTTCTTCTTAAAAATAATATTTAAATATGTTTGGAAATGTGGAAAACCTAGAAGGGGGGGGGGGGGTTTGGTATAGTTTCTAAAAAATTTGGCCTTTTAAAAACTTGTTTAACAACTTTGTTAAAACTTTTTAGTGAAGTGATCTGATATTGATGTTTGAAATTACGACGTAAGAGACTTGTAAGAGTAAAGAGAAGATAGAGTGTAGAAGAGTTTTCCGGGGGACACAAGTATTTATAGTGGTTCGGCTACAAGGACACCTTTCTTGCCCTACTTTCATCCCCAGAGTCATCTACTTGGGGGGGGGAGAGTTTGTTAACACTAGTCACGAGCTCTTTTTACTTGGCAGAGAAGCTCCAACGTATGGTCACTTCTATTAGGTAAAAAGATAATCACCGAATTTCTTCACACGAGACATCGATAATACCACAGCTACATTGATGTACAACTAAACAATACACAAAAATGACAGCATATGATCTCTTAAATGAAGTAAGATGAATCAAGATCAAGACACTTTTGAGGCGTGCTTGAAAACTTTGAGTTTTGGCAATTCCTTTCTTGAAGTGAATTACCTACACAAGATTTAAAAAGAGATGCTAGAGAGAGAGAGAGAGATCAGTTGGTTAGAGAGAAGATTAGATGAGAAAGGTGTGTGAAAAAACATGAGAATGGATGGTATATTTTAGCCAAAATGTTTAACATGTATGCGGTTCTGCCGGTGCTGTTGACAGAGGGCACCGGCTTACAAAACTAAGGGCACCGGAATACAGTAACTAAATGGATTTTGATTTGAAAAATCCTCCCACTTCCTCCCCTTTCCCTCCCGTGAGATATCTTGTGTAATCTTATGAGATTTTCCTTAGATTTGTTGCATTTGATTATATACTAAATGAAGTAATTAAATTAATAAGTGTAAGATGATTTTGTGTAAAGTTGGGGTTTAAAAAGATTTGCACACTTTAAGTTGCATGTGCTTTTCTACAAAGTTGGGAGATATTAAAGAAAACCATGTTTTGAGATAATAAGAGGTATGGAGAAAAATGGTTTGTTATGTTCTGTATTATTAAAACCTAGCCTAAGTTGATTGTTAAACGGTTTGTTTAAAACCGGTTATTTTATTAAACATCTCCCCCTTTTTGTTGATGACAAAACATATTAGGTCAAAGGGATGATTAGACTTGTATTTAAACTTGGTTACTTTCCCCCTTTTTGTCGAAACAAAAATGGAATGCAAATGTATGAGAAATGTAGTGATATTGTCAAGATGGAAAGCTCCCCCTTGATGAATGCTATGGTAACTACAAAACAAATATGTTAGAAACAATGAGATAGGCTCCCCTTGCTTTGTTAGTTCCTGCAAAGAAAAGTTAGGGGTCCAAGAAATAGAAATGGCGTGTTGTAGTACCGGCTAGCCGGTGCTGATCTATCAATGGCACCGGTTTGTTATCGAATGGCACCGGCTGACTAAAAAAGAGTCAATGATCACGAATTTTACACATAATTTTTGAAGAAGATAACAAATGTCCAAGCACAAATACTTTTTATTCAGGAACAACAATAACATAAAGGATAATACAATAACTTAGGATGAGCAAGAGATTCTTAATGAGGATTCCTAATGAATCTACTTAGTTTTATTCTACTACTTAAGTCTCTTTTATTAGATGTTGTGAGTTATGACATTTAGGCGGTCGAGAATGTGGTTGAGAATGAATCTCATTTCTCTTTGAAGATTGTCGACCAAGACTTGAGTTCTTTGGCAATGTTCACAAAACATCTCATGGGTGAGCAAAGGAAAAGGGTTAAAAAAAAAAAAAAAAAAGAAAACCAAAAAAAAAAAAAAGGTTGTTAGGTCCAATGGCGGAAAGAGGTTGGAGTTGAGACGGTTGGGATTAGGCAAGCATTGTGGAGGGAGAGGAGGAAGTGTTGGTTATAACTCCGAAGTTGCCGAAGGAAAAATAGAGTCCATGGGAGGAATATGAGGTGGTTCATTTTCCAAACATTCAATGGTTGCAAATGATGGTCTAGGAGGTGATGGATTCGTTGTTGATGGTGGAAGATCACCTAGCAAATCAAGGAAAGATGGAGAAGATGGTAGAGTAGAGAACACGAGTTCAATGGGATCAAGGTTAATAGTTACCGGTGAGGTGAGCTTGGATGGTTGAGTAGGAGCGGGTGGTGGCGAAGTCAATGGAGGAGGAGTTGACTTAGGTGTAAGCAAGCAATTTTCATTGGAGTTCATTGTTGTATTGACTGGAGATAGTGGTGGGCAGTGGTTATTGGAGAAGTTGGTGGAGCTCCTGATGTGTAGTCTAATGGTGGAGAGAATGGTGATAGGGAGGAGAAGAAGTTTTTGGATTGACAAAGCATCATGGCCTAACACTAATTCTTGCGGTTCGTTTTAGATTAGTTTTGTTCTCTTTAGGCCTTGTGAAGAAAGGTAAGACAAGAGAGGTAGGAGTGAAGGAAAATAGCAAAAGATGGTGCACTATTTACTAGAAGAGATTGAGGTGGACTTAATTGTTTTACTGTTAATGTAGTAAAATCTAATGATTAGAAAGGTCAACTTTATTCTTAGGAGCCTAAGTGATGTGACAAGGGAGGTCGAAAACTTGGATTTAAATTTGAAAAATTCGTATATTAATAGCTAAGAACAGGTCTGCCGGTACTGCCGGTGCTATTCTAAAAGGGCGCCGGTTTGAAATTTAAATGGCATCGGCCGACGGGCAGACAGGGTTTTTGTTGTAAATTTTTGAGTAAGTTTTGATATGTTGGAGGTGCAGTTTTTCTCGACTCAATGACAGAAAAATTTGTTTTATTTTGAGAGAAAAACCTTAAGCCTCCTTTTAATGTAGCTACAATGAACGTGTTTGAAACGACATATTGTCCATGTGTTTCCTTGAAGACGTTCACGAGACTAAAGAAAAAACGTGTTTTATTTGTATTTAAAAAACAAAGAATAAACACAAGAAAGCTTTTAGATTTAAACGTTTGGTTCCATTAATCTAAGACCGAGTCGAAGAAGATTGAAAGGTTCTCTTTTAAGAGGTTTGGTTAGAATGTCGGCAATATTGTCTTCGGATGCAACCTTTTCGATAGAGATATTACCCTTTTGAACGTTATCACGGAGAAAATGATGACGGATCTCTATATGTTTAGTGCGAGAGTGAAGAACGGGATTTTTGCTTAAGTCTATGGCTCCTTTATTGTCACAAAGAATAGGTACATCATTTAACTTAACTTCATAATCTACTAGAGCTTGTTTCATCCATAAGGCTTGTTGACAAGATTTTTTGGCGGACACGTATTCGGCTTCGGTGGTTGAGATAGCTAAGGCGGTTTGTTTCTTGGACATCCATGAGGTGAGACAACAACTACGAAGGTACATACACACTAGTTGCTTTTCGGTCGACGTAGTCTCCCGCGTGGTCTGAATCAGAATAGGACGATTAGTTCAAGACTGTTCCCTCTTGGATACCATAAAGCCTAGGTGAGAGTAACTTGATGTAAACGGAAGATTCATTTTACGGCATTCAAGGATGGAGGGTTTTTAGGAGCTCTTGAAAGATGAGCCAAATACATACACTAAACATGCTATAAGGGCGACTGCGGTTAGATAGAGTAAAACTTACAATCATACCATGGTTATAGTGTCGTAGATGGGTTTCGCCTCTTCATCGCAAGTGAGTTTGGTTTCGGAGGACATAGGAGTTTTGATTGGTTTGGCGTCTTCAAGACCGAATTTCTTTAACATTTATTTTACATATTTAGATTGATTGAACAAGATTCCATCTTCGAGTTGTTTGATTTGAAAACCAAAGAAGAAATTCATTCACCATCCTGCTCATTTCAAACTCATCATGATGATTTTAGAGAAAAATCATCACATAAGTCTTGACAAGTTGATCCGAAGATGATGTCGTCCACATAGATTTGGACAATGATGATATGTGAATCTTTTTCTCTTAGTAAATAAGGTGTTATCTACTAAGCCCATGGTGTACTTATGATCAAGAAGGAAGGCTTTGAGTCGATCATACCAAGCTTTGGTGCTTGTTTGAGACCGTAGAGAGCTTTTTTGAGTTTAAACACATGATTAGGTTTTTTTCAAAATCTACAAATCCGGGAGGTTGGGCTACATACACTTCTTCGTTTATAAAACCATTTAGGAAAGCACTTTTGACATCCATTTGAAAGAGTTTAAAGTCATGAGCACAAGCATACGCAAGAAGGATTCTTATAGATTCTAATCTTGCCACCGGGGCATAGGTTTCATCGAAGTCTATTCCTTCTTGTTGATTGTATCCTTGTGCTACAAGTCTTGCTTTGTTTCTAGACACGACACCATTTTCATCAAGTTTGTTTTTAAAGACCCATTTTGTACCGATGATAGTTTGGTTTTTGGAGGAGGAACAAGACACTAACGTCATTAGTTTTAATTGATTTTAGTTCTTCTGGACATAGCCATAGTCCAACTTTCGTCTTGTATAGCTTCTTTAATGTTTTTAGGTTCTACGGAAGAGACAAAGCAGAAGAAGTTGCTTTGGTTTTGAACTTGAGATTCTTCAAGTTCTTGATTAAGTTTTCCTAGGGCCTAAGGGATGATCTTTAGATTCTTTGATGTTTGAGATTTGTTTATTTGTTGGTAGTATTTTCTTGGACCTTCTCAGTTTTTACTTTGGTTTTACATAATTGTAGACTTATTAGTAAAGTCATCATTACTAAAGAGCTGAATTAGGAGGAGGAGTTCTCAAACTTAACATTAAGAGATTCTTTGACTTTCATGGTTTCTTTATTTAGAACTACATAAGCTTTACTATTTGGGGAATATCCTAACAAAACACCTTCGGTCGATTTAGGGTCGAATTTGGTAAGGTAGTCTTTGGTATTTAAAATGAAACATTTACAACCAAAAACTTTGAAGTATTCTAAGTTAGGCTTTCTACCTTTGAAATAGTCATAAGGAGGTTTTTCCAAGGAAAGGTTAATAAGATTACTATTTAAGGAATGTAGGTGAGGTGTCAACGGCATTTACACCAAAACTTTTGAGGAATGGATTGTTCATTTAAGCCTATGTTCTATCATTTTTGTAGTGTTCTATGTTACGTTCTACTACCCATTTGATTGAGGGAGTACGGGTAGCCGAAAAAATATGGTAATGCCATTAGGCATCACAAAAGCTCCGAAATTGTACTGTCATTATCAAATTCTCGGACCTGATCGTACGGATTGAACTATGGGGAAAACCTTTTGGATGGAATCTTTTTACTTAGAATTTCAAAATGATCAAAAAGGCTTCATTTTTATGTTTTAAAAATCTTGTCCAAGTGTATCTTGAATAGTCGTCAACAATGACCAAAGTATAGAAGTTGCCTCCGTAACTTTGAACGGCCGACGGACCAAACAAGTCCATATGCAAAAGTTCTAGACATGTAGAAGTAGAAACCATGTTTTTAACCTTATGGATTTCATGTACTTGTTTTCCAACGTTGCAAGCGTCGCAAAAGTGTTTTTCAAAATTTAGTTTTGGTAAGTTTCTAACAAGCTCTTTAGATGATAGCGATTGTATAAGTCGCATATTGGCCTGACCCAATCTTCGATGCCATAAGGTTGAAGTATCATCTATAGAGGTTAGACAAAGGGCGTCTTTTGGTGATTTCTCCATTTTCATAATGTAAAGGCCATTTTTCCTAATTCCTTTTCCTATGGTTATGCCATTTTTAATTATTTCGTTATCGGTTTCACTAAATAGTACCTTGTACTTTTTATCGCAAATTTGACCTATGCTAAGAAGATTAAAACTGAGATTTTCTACGTGACTAACATCATTGATGGTGAGAGAGTTATGAGAAATTGTACCTTTGCCGATGATCTTGCTTTTAGTGTTACTGTTAATACAAATAATGTTCAAAAACGTTATTTATATTTTTCGACCTCTCAATGTTTTGATAATAACAAAATGTGAAAACGTTTACGATAAAATTAAACGTTTATAAATTAATAATCATAAAATTCTATTTCTATGATTAAATCACTCAAGGTATGGATAAACAAATCATTAAACATGATTAGTGATCAAGAAAATAACTTTTTTCTTAAATCTTATACTTCTACAAAAATATTTTTATAAAAATATAAAAACAAAATTATTTATTAATTAAAAGAAATGTTTTATTAAAAACATAAAATTTGAATTTTAAATTTTCACCCAAAATGGATGTTCATAAACAGATACAACCTTCACACAAAAGATACAAAAAAAAGGAGCGAAGTCTAGTGGCGGCCCCCTTATAGGGCGGCGGCCCCTTCTATATAAGGAGGCCGCCGGGACCGCCACCTTAGCAAAACGGCTACTGTTTTGTCCCCTATTAATGTTGGGCCACCCATTTCAAAATGCAGACTTCCTCTTGCTAAAAATTATATAGATTTAGTTTTCTTCTTCTTCCTTTCTTTCAAAAAAACATATCTTTGATCACTAACCTACCTTGATTTCTGTTCAAGTGATAATTCTTTCTTCATCCTTCTTCACCTTCTAATTCAAGTGCATAGAAGAAAACAATCGTATTCTGTCTACATACGAAATTATTATCAAGGTGATCGTTCTCTCTTCTCTTCTTCAAGATCCCAACATCATTAGGATTTATTTTGTGTTGTTGTATTAATTGGATCATGTGTAGATCCAAGTGTGTAGATTGTATATTGGTGTGATTTGGATTGTGTGTCAATCCAAGAGTGTAGATCTTGTGAGTGTGTGAAGACTTAGTGAAGTCTTAGATTGGTTCTAGCTAAGATTAGGACTCGACATCTAGCTTAGTGTCAGAAAGAAAAGTAAAGGCGTGTTAAACGGTTTCTCCGCCTAACAGGGAGCTTGTTGACATAGTGAAATTCTTGAGTGGAGTGCTCGGGGAGTGGAGTTGGAACGACAGAAGGTGCTTCGTTGCTGAACCTATAAATTCTCGGTGTCTTGGTTTTGATCATTTCCTTTCTTTATCTCATTTACTTATTACTCTGCCATTATTAGATAGTTTTGTTGTGATTTATATTGTTGGTTGATTGACATAACATCTCGATCAAAACTATTTCATAAGCAAATTTTAAATCGCTAATTAACGGTTAAAACTATTTCACCCCTCCCTTATTGTTTCTACAATTGGTATCAGAGCAAGGTCACTCAAGATTTTTAAAATATATTATATTTTAAAGCTTGGATCGATCTATGGATTCCGACAAATATCTAGAAGGGCAATCTATGCAAAGACCACCACTTTTTGAAAGCGATAGTTTTATTTATTGGAAAAATAGATTCGAGACATATGTTAAATCAAAAGATCTAGATCTTTGGCATGTTATTACCAATGGTGATTTTCAACCTATTATTCAAAATCCGGAAACCAAACTTGATGAGGTTATCCCTTTTGAAAAACAAACGGATGATCTTAAGAAAAGGCTTGCAAAAAATAATGAAGCCAAAATGGTTATTTACAACGCTTTGCCTAGAAAAGAATATGAACGAATTTTCATGTGTAATACGGCAAAAGAAATTTGGAAAACCTTGTTAATCACACCCCCCCCCAATCAGGTAATAGTCAAGTTCAATGATAATAAGATCGAACCATTTTGGTCCAAACTATAGAGCAATTCGTCATTTTCCGAAGACGACCATAGAAATGCTTTTCTAGATTTAATATGTATTACTAGTCTTAAAGCTCTTGATGAAGGTTTATTCTTAGTAAGAACTACGTAAGGAAGTTTCTTAGAGCTCTACATCCTAAATGGAGAGCAAAGGTCACGACAATTTGAAGAATCAAAAGACTTGACATCACTATCTCTTGATGAGCTCATTGGAAACCTCAAAGTTCTCTGAGATGATCATAGAAAGATTCTGAATAGTCAAAGCAAAAGTAGAAAGAAAATCTCTTGCTTTAAAGGGCTAAGAAAAGAATATAGTGATGAACGAGTGTTCGACTTCCGGTGTAGAAGACGAAGAGTATGCCATGGCGGTAAAAGACTTCAAGAAATTCTTTAAGAGAAGAGGTAGATTCGTGAGACAACCTCAGAACGACAAAAAGACGTTCCAAAGAAGCCGTGATGACAAGACCAGTAAAAATGATAGAAAATGTTTTAGATGCGGCGACCCGAATCATCTTATTAGAGAATGTCCAAAACCACCGAAAGACAAGAAACCAAGGGAGCCTTTGTGGAGTTCTTGGACAGCGATAGCGGTGAAGAAGATGATAAGAAGGTCAAAGACAAAACATGTCTTGTAGCTCATGCATCAAGTGAGGTATGTTCCGAATCCTAAAAATTAAAACACAACATATGGATGTATGGATCTTGAACATATATGAAAGAACATAAGTAAATCACAAGAAAAGATCAAGATAATTACAAGAATGAAGAACAAGTAAAGAAATCACAAGATCTAAACCCCAAAGTACTAGATCTATAAAACCCAACAACAAATCTTGAAACCCTAGTTTATAAACTCTTGAAAGACCCTTGAAATCAAAGAACCAATACTTGAAAACACCTTAGATATCCTTAGAAATAAACCTTGTATACTTGGATCTTGCAAGAAATCAAAGAAAATGGGAACCCTAAAAGGGGTGTGTGTGCCGTGAGCTTCAAGAGGGGAGGAGGGAAAGAAAATTTTTGTTGGTGACTTTGGAAATGATATGAAATCCTAAGTTGTGATACGTATATTTATTTATAGGACAAGAAATGGTCTAGGGTTTCTTGGTTTGAAGTATCTAGTGACCAACACACACCAAAGGTGTGTGTACACCTTGTTCGGCCGAAACATCCCCATAAGGACCATTTGGTTCAAATTTTGAGTCATGGTTCATTAGTTATGCTTAAGAGCTAGTCAAAGGTCTTAGTCTAAGTCTTACAAGAGTGTAAGAGCTCACATGTTGGTAGTGCATGGTAAGTGTGCATGAGAATGACACTCTCATGTGTCACTATCCATCACATGCATGAGGAATTCAAATAAAAGATGCTCTTGAATTAATTTTAAGACTTAGGGTTGCATTTGGTTTGGTTTAGGCGTCCGATTTTAATAGAGGGGGAGGGGTTGAACGAAATTTTGGACTTATCAATACGAGATGAACGAAACATAGTTTACACAAAAAGAATTTCAGGTTTTCGTGGTTCCGTTAGGTCAACAACGCGAAACAACGTAATATAAACGTAAAGTGTAAAATAAATACCGCAGAAGAAGATAAACTATGAAACACTTAGAAAAGATAAAAGAACTCATATAATACAAACTAATCAAATCCAAAGTCGTAACACACTCTTATATAAATAGATATGTCTTGGAGTCGACTTGGAACCCGATGAGTGGATAAAGGATAGTGGATGCTCTAAACACATGATGGGTAACCGAAAGCTCTTCTCAAGCTACAAGGCATACAACGAAGGTAATGTTATTTTTGGTATCAATCTTCGCGGTAACATCATTTGCAAATGTATGATTTCGAATGACTGTCTTAAAATAGATAATGTAGAACATGTGGATAACTTAAAATTTAACTTGCTAAGTGTAGGACAAATATGTGATAATAAGTGTAGAGTAACTTTTTCTGAACATGATAGTGAAATTACTAAGGATGGTAAGGTTATAGGTAGAGGTATTAGGAAGAAAGGCTTATATGTGACGAAATTAAGAAATAAGCCAAAAGACCAAATTTGTCTATCAACGATTGATGAAAACTCCACGTTGTGGCATAGGAGATTAGGTCATGCTAATATATGTCTCATTAAATCGTTAGCATCTAAGAAATTAGTTAAAAACTTACCTAAGCGTAAGTTTGATCAACACTTCTGTAATGCTTGCAAAATTGGAAAACAAGCTCACGCAAGTCACAAAGCTAAGAATATAGTCTCAACGACTAGATGCTTAGAACTCCTTCATATGGATCTCTTATGTCCATCCGTTGTACGGAGTTACGGAGGAAACCACTGCACCTTAGTCATAGTATATGACTACTCTAGGTATACTTGGACTAGATTCCATAAGGACAAAACTGAAGCCTTCGATCAATTCAAAATATTTAGTAAGAAAATTCAAAACCAATTAGGATGTACAATAGTGTCAATAAGAACCGACCACGGTAGGGAATTTGATAATGAGGTGCAATTTGAAGAGTTTTGTAATGCAAATGGAATTACACATAACTTCTCCGCTCCACGCACTCCTCAATCAAATGGCATGGTTAAAAGGAAAAATAGGACACTTCAAGAAATGAGTAGGACTATGTTAAATGAGCAATCGTTACCACAAAAGTTTTGGTGTAATGCCGTAGATACTTCAACATACATTCTCAACTGAATCCTAATTAGAGCCATTCTAGGAAAAACACCTTATGAACTCTTGAGAGGTAGGAAACCTACTCTTGATTATTTTAGAGTGTTTGGAAGCAAGTGCTTCATTTTAAACACTAGAGACTACCTTATCAAGTTTGACCCAAAGTCATACGAAGGTGTCTTTTTAGGTTACTCCCAAAATAGTAAAGCCTACATCATCCTTAATAAACATACTAGGAAAATCGAAGAATCACTCAACATGACATTCGATGAAACTCCTCCACCCTCTAAGACATCACCCTTGGTGGATGATGACTTAGATGAAGAAGAAGCAATTAAGGTTGCCGAAAAGAAAAACTTAGAAAATGACATTGAGGATGAAACTATTAAGATTGAAAAAATAGTTAATATTAAGGAGTCTAGGAACCATCCATTAGAAAATGTCATAGGAAACCTTAACCAAAGAACCCTTCGGTCACAAGCCCAAAACCAAAGTAACTTCTTTTGTTTTATATCAACTATAGAACCTAAGAATGTGAATGAAGCCTTAACGGATGAAAGTTGGATAGTCGCCATGCAAGAAGAATTAAATCAATTCATTGCTAACGACGTTTGGGAGTTAGTTCCACAACCTAGGAATATGACAATTATAGGAACTAAGTGGGTGTTTAGAAATAAGTTAGACGAGAACAATGTTGTTTCTCGAAATAAGGCTAGGTTAGTTGCTAAAGGCTATAATCAACAAGAGGGCATCAATTATGATGAAACTTATGCCC
>BQNB010168629.1:0-13869 GCA_026074375.1 Tanacetum coccineum
AGGGATTTAGGGTGTTTTGTTGGGTCCATAGGGGTCCATTAAGTACATTTAATCTGTTAAGCTTATCAAGCCCTCATAAGATCAACAATAAGCTACCCGAGCTTATTGTGAGCTTATTTGCTCATTTAGGGCCCGTTAATGGGCTAGGAGGCCCGTTAAGGGTTCGTTTGGTTTTAAAAGAATTACGAAGGGTTCACTTAGGTCCTTAAGCCCATATTAAGCTCATTAAGTCGGGTAAGCACAAGAATAAGCCGTCCTAGCTTATTCGTGGCTTATGGGCCTTGTGGGCTCACGAAGATGGGTCGCGTAGTCCACTAAGGGTCCGAAATGTTTATTAGTGTGTTAAATGGTTCCGTTAAATCGTCTAGCACCAAAGTGAATGTGTTTAACATTTTCTAATCGTGACCCGGGACATGCAATCGTTTATTATCGTCGAATATATGTTTCCATACCCCTATGTCGTGATTACAACCATAGTTTACGTATAATATTTGCATACGTTCATGTAGAAGGGTTTGTGTTCATGTTAATGTTCAAGTACTCATGTAAGCGAAGTAATTAAGCCCTAAATCGTCGTTAGCCGTCTCGTACATGCGTTTTATTCGTTTTCTTGCACAACACAAGTGTTACCCAACTTTATATGTACATGAACCATGCGTGGGACGTACCATGCATGTTCATGTACGCCTTTCATGTTAAGTACAACTAAACGAGACCCTCCTAACTAAACACGAGTAGAAAATAGATGGCATAAGGTATTTAAAGCTAAATTCGAGACTTACAACGGTCCAAGAGTTCTTAGTCGTGGATTGATGAGGCAACCCGACTCTTATACACCCAAACGTGTACGAATATGGTTTCCAAAGCTTATAAACCCACGCTCCTTATGCTCGTGTTTTCCTTCTAGTGTATGTTGGTCCGAATGAAGCAAGGCGAGTGTGTTTGGTTGCGGGCTGTAACCCGAACAAGAGAAAGGAGAGTTTGAAGTGTGTGTGAGTTAACAAGAGTGTCAAAGGGTAAGTGTGCATGAATATTTATAGGCAAGAAGTCTAGTTAGCTTTCCTAGTCCACACCCCAAACCGAATCGTGCCCTAGGGGGCGGTTTTGAGGGGATTTAGTTAATCACACATGGTTTTTGCTAAACTACCATAAGTACAAGTTTTAATGACCTAGGTGATGTACAAGATTTGCTAGGATATGGTGTCTTTTGATTTTTGTGTTCTTTTCTTGCTAGTCGCGGCACAAGGAGGTCCAAAGGAAAGAAATGGGTTATTACCCAATGTGTCAAGGATCATTAGGGGACCATTAGGACACAACTTAATTACCTAGAATATGTACATGTACTTTTAAGATTCATTAGGGAGATTTGCTAGTAAATAAATCACCAAGGACGATTTTTGTGCAAGTTTACTTGCCCACATTCGGCATAAAAGGGATATAAACACAAGACTTGATTAAGTTTTGTGTTTAGGCTTTTAAAGTGGGTATTGGTTTGAGTCTAGGTATGTCTAGGTATTTCCGGGGTGCGTCCAAATGTATTTTATCGCGAAACGTAACCCCTTTACGTGACCAATAAAAATAAAATACTCAAAGTACAATAATTATTCTCAAAATAATTATTCCTTACTTGGTTGATGTAAACCTTAATTTATTTGGTGACCGTTTACATTCATTGATTATTTCTAGTCTACGCGGTTTAGCTTTAAAAGTAAACATTAAAAGTAAACGCGTATCGGACTAAAATAAATAGTGATCATTAATATAGTCGTACAATGACACGAAAATGAGAAATGTTACAGTCTCCACCCGTTAAAAGAGCTTTGTCCTCAAAGCTTAAGACCTTGTAGTAGATGACGAAGCCCGGTTTGTGAAGAGTTGTGGGTATTTTTGTTTGAACGAATCTTCACGTTCCCAGGTGAACTCAGGGCCCCGCCTAGAGTTCCAGCGAACCTTAACCAGTGGTATCCGGCTCCGCTTCAATCGTTTGATCTCCCGTTCCATGATTTCAACGGGCTCTTCCACAAACTGGAGCTTATCGTCAACATGAATTCCTTCTAACGGCATGACTAATGGTTCATCGGCATAACATTTCTTCAGATTAGACACATGGAAAGTATGGTGAACTCTATGAGTTACGTCATTAGATTATTATAGTCATAAAAGTTGTGTTTATAGTGATGTGTCGTGCATGAACTAACCTACCGAATATAATGAGATATGGAGAAAAGTTTGCTTGATGGCTAATCTTCATCTTGACCAAGTCCCACATGACCAAAAACGTTATAGGATATAAATTAGGGTTATTTAGATTATGAGCCTAATTACATGTAAAATTTTCTACATATTTTAACTTATTCTAGTCTCATTCTCGGCCCACACATCCATGCAGAACTTATTTTTTTATCATTTAATTTGAAAATTAAAATTCAATCTTATATTCATAAAACATAAATTGTCCTTAATACATTACTAGCACGTTGGCTCGGCAACGCCGAGTCCATCGCCGTTGGCCAACGCCTTCTGGCGGTGTAGTAACGCCGGACAACGCCGGCCAACGCCAACGCCGGCGTTACTACACCTAAGGCTCTTATGATATATTTAAACCTTAATTATTATAATGTTCAATTTAACTAAGTACTAATAAGTTCATAGTGTTCAACTGTGGACGAAAAGATCCAAGAAAGCAAGACTTCAACTAGCAAGAATAAAACTATACACACTAGCTATTCATAGTTAAGTAATTAATGGACAACATTATTATCACACACACTGCCAACGTACAAGATCTGTCGTGCTTAATCCCCATATATACACACAGAACGAAGTCCATTCTTTTTGGGAATCCATCTTAAGATGGGTTTATCATCGAGCTTGTATAGCATGATACAATTGTCACCTGTCTAGGTTTTAGCTCCATTTGCATTTTATTATCCATATCGGTTAGACGCATGACGCTAATTGTGCCTCTCATGAGATTTCCATTCTTGAAATCCCTAGCATGGTGTTCCTATTCACACAATGTAGACATGCATATGGAGATGGTTCAAGTTCAATGTGTAATTAAAATGACTTCATAAGAATTAACTTGATCATTTCATTTAGGGTTTTGGTCATAGGATAGCAACGGACTTTCTTTATTGTCTCATTTGATACGTGAACTGTGAAAAAGTTGTGTAATGTAACGAACTTTAATAAAATATTCAAATGTGCACATTTTGATGATGTGCCATGTTATAAATGGTGTCATGTGTCAGACTTTCAGGTATAACACGTTATCAAAATGTGAAAATCGAAACACTTAATGAAAGGATATCTATGTAATTAGAAAATTTACAAGGATATCGAGTTAATATCAATTTTTTCAAAGAGAAAACTTTTGATAAATCATAGTTTGAGTAAATTGCAAAAATCATCCCTAAGGTTTAGTCAAATTGCATGTTTCGTCCCAAATAGTTTGAAAGTGCAAAAATCGTCTCAAAATCAAACTATTTTGCAAATAATCGTTCATGGTTAACGACGAAAATGCAATTTGGCTAAACCTTAGGAACGAAATATAAAATTTGGCTAAACTATGTGGGACGATTTTTGCACTTTAGCTAAACCTTAGGGACGATTTTTGCACTTTCAAACTATTTGGGATGAAACATGCAATTTGGCTAAACCTTAGGGTCTATTTTTGCAATTTACTCTCATAGTTTTTACTGTAATATAATGCCCTTAGGTTTCTAAAACTAGTACCCGTCTAAATGTTTCACGGGTTTTATTAAACAAGTGGCCGATGCATTTCTTGATTGGTATTAGGTTTCCTAGATCAAGATTAAAAAAATTCAAATCCGTGTCTGTCTATTTAATAATATTACATATCGCAAATTGACAAGAGATCACACAAGTTGAAGTTTCTGATCCACAACTCCATTCATCTTGAATATCTATTCAATCATTAAACGGTATCAATTCATATGCATATAATGTTCCTTACTTGTTCATTTTAAATAAGTTACTAGCATCTGATATGAATCCTAATTAGTGGGAAAACTATATTTTGCAATCTAATTTTAGGGTCACCCCAAGATTGTTAGTGTCATCTTTAGTTACTATAGGGCAATGTCACCAGAAACCGATAATTATTAATTAGTATTTATGCAAATTTTAAGTGAACCATCCATCGGACGGGTTATAAGCTATTATCTAAATATATTTTTAAAACAGAAAGGTGAAACAGTCATAATGTTTCTGATATTTAACTTTTAGGTTTGTGAACCCCTGCCCTATTCATGGGCTGAAAGTGCAGAAAATTTATTGATGTATATGCCTTTAACATGTTGCAGATCATAGGAGAGTATAATATGGAGAAACCTATATGTCTAAAAATAATTTGACTGGTATTTCAATCAAGATGACACAAAGAACAAGTAGGTTTAGGAACCCAGAAAGCAGTACTTAGTTGACTGACTATTTAACATTAATTTGGCTAAACATGGGTTAAATGAATGTTTAGGCACATTCCGGGGTTTCATTGTCGTTTATCATTTGTGTTCAGAAAGTGATAAACACAGAAATTGGGGATTGAAATGTATAATATATAGATTTCTGCTGATTATATTAATAAGAGCATTATAGCTTGTACTTTGTTATTTTGCAGCGTTTACCTTTTTGATATATGGTCTTTTGTTTTAATTGGTATAGTTACTCAAAAGAATTTGGCATGAATCCCTGAAACGTGAGAAAACTTGATTGGTGAATAAACATAGAGAAAAGTTAATTACTGCACTTCTTCTAAAGATTTGGTTCATCAATTAATATCCATGTGCTTTTCAACATAAAAAATTAAATTCCAAACAAGCAATCTGCTAATCTCGTAGGCGGGCTGATAAAGCAGTCTTGACGAATCAAAGGGGTAAGTAGGCAAAGCTCAACGTCTAAGGTAGCGATTTATTTAGAACAATAAATAGAATGATGATAATTATAATGATTCATATGATATTGTTCTTTGGTACACATTTGAATAGTTGAAAAGTAGATCAGTTAACTGCTTTTGTGAAGAAATTATCTCGTGCCCGATCTATATGCTAAAACTCTAATGTAGATGACAGAATACAAGTTCTTTTTTCTTCTTACTTTGAGTATAGAAATATCTAGTGGTAATAAATAGTATAGTCGTTGTTCTTACTATTGGGTGTTTAGATTTGTGTTGTGGAACTCAAGTCACAGTAATCAGTTTATGATGTTTGGATCAACAGAGTCTAGTCTGGTCTTTTGGTAACCTGATGGTTTGGAAATAAATAACCAAATATTGTTATTGGACAGACATTTTCATACACGTTGACGTTGCTACAAAACTTATCATTTAAGGGTAAACTAAAACTGCCAGTTTACTCTTCTTTTTACCTGATCTGAGAGACATTAGCTTTTATTTCATAGTTAGTTTTTCGTTTCCGACAAAGCGTCTTTTTTGGTCTGACACTTAAACATTTAAATACTATCTCATTCAGCTTATTTTATTACAAAACAGTATCCATTCTGATTATCTGATAACACAATATCACATTATATACTCATCCAAATGCCTCAATAAAATTTTGAAGCAGTTAAAGGCTTGATATAACTTGTACGCAGTTAAGGACTTTTCTGTTTTTTAGGCTGGATAAACAAATACAAATTTGAGTTTATTGTATAGTATGCTATATTCCCTGCAAAATTTGTTTTCTCTTGCTTACGCAAATTTTTGACTCATATGGCAGATTTAAAGTTTTTTGTTTTGTCGGAATGGGAGATAAAACAGTAGTAAACGAATGTACAAATCAACCGTCATCAACAGAATCAGATTCTCTTCTTCAATGGAGCAAATGGCAATTGATTGATTCCATTCTTCCTACTGGTGGCTTTGCTCATTCCTTTGGTCTCGAGGCTGCAACGCAATCTCACGTTGTTTCTCATCCTGAAGATCTTCAAACCTATGTAATCCATGTCTTGGAGAATACAGGAAGCCTACTCCTTCCTTTCGTTTACACAACAACAACATCCCTTGATTTTCAAACATGGCAACAACTCGACATGGTTTTAGATGCAACACTAACAAATGAAATAATCCGAAAGGCATCAGTTTAACAAGGATCAGCATTAATGAAGGTATCTTCCTTTGTCTTTACAGAGATTCCAAGCTTAAAGACGATGAGAAGTGTGTCTTTGAGCAATGGGGATGTGCGCTTCCACCACGCCCCCATCTTTGGACTCGTATGTGGACTGCTTGGGTTTGATAGTGAAACTTCTAAGAGGGCGTACATGTTCATAACTATGAGAGATATTATATCAGTTGCAACTAGATTGAACCTCGTTGGACCCCTTGGTGCTGCTGTCCTGAAACACCAGGTTACATTTGTTGCCGAAGAACTTTTAAAGAAATGGAAGAACCGAGGAGTGGATGAAGGCATGCAAATAAGTCACTGCTCTGATATGTTTAGGGATGTCCTGCTAACCTCTTTCAAGACTTTTTTGTTCATGAATATAGAAGCAACAGTCAATCATGCCAGCAGGTTGATGTTAGATGATGCAAATATCTCATACATCTTGCTGATGACAAGTAAAACCAATGCCAACGAATTGTAGTGGAGCGGTTAGTACCAGTGATTCGAGTAAGTGAAATTATAGATAATATTAGAGTCAAAATGGTCTGGTAAATGATATTTGAACAAAATTCCAAATCTGCGCACTTTAATAATCAGTGATTATAGCAATTGATTTTCAGCATGGTCATTTCAACAACTTCCGTGTATATTAGAAAGAAACCTCAAACGAGGGAATTACAAAAGGCTTCCAAGAAGGAAGCATAAAGGCTCAAGCACTTATTCACTTCCACTTTTCATTGCTTTATGCAATTTCCAACACACACTTATCAGCCTTCATCATCTTAGACAAAATCTATATGTTATTTGTCGATTTTATATCTTACAAGTTTTATATGCACTTCCACAATGCATTTATCTTTTTTCCCGTTAATCTCAAGTTGACCCACCTATTCCCATTTTTGTCAAAATATCTTTTTTATTATTTACGACATTTAAATTCAAACCACCCCATCTCCAATTACTTTACCTCGTCCTAATTCAACTTTAGCATGTATTACTATTAAACAATATATTGGTCGTACATCGCCACATCTAAATCCCACTTCATTTTTTGTTATTCAACGTCTAACACTTCTTGTCACGAAAATTCTAATCATGCTTTTTTTTCATTCACAAACATATCACATAGTATACCTTACTATCACTCTCTATTACTTATCTGTTCTCCATACACATGGACTTAATATATATTAACCTTTTATTTAAATAATAAGCTTTATAAGCTTCTGTCCATCATTACAATTTAAAAATTTTGCCAATTCAAGAAGAAACTCATATATAATTCATACATTTATACATCCTCTTGTTCAAAATTCTCAAATTTCTATCATGCCTTATCTAATATGCATTCCTATGCATCTTTCTCAGCTCATACATTTCATATAATCATGCCATCATACACATTCATATAACACTTAGACATATAATAAACTACAGACTCTACATCACATAAACATCAAACACTTACACTTAACACTTCTCCAAAAAATGTATAACATTCTTAATTACATTTAAAACATTTAGTCTATAAATCAATAACACTTAGACTCATCAATTATTTTATCTGTATCTTCAATCAATTTCTAGGTTTTTATAGTGTTTTTTAGTGTTTTTGTTTTTATGATTGAATTTTTTGTCAATTCAATATATCAAAAAGCTAACATCATGAAGAAAAGAAAATTAAAATAAATAATCAAAATTCTGTAGGTGTCCACTTCAATGCTCGATAAAGATGACAAAATCCCGAGGTCAGAATGGAACACCTTGAAAACGTCGCAAACATTGTCTACGCTTATTTTTTTAGTCTTTCTTGTTTAACGAGACGTGCCGAACTCATGTGTTGCACCAGGCTTTGTTTTTGTGCAAAATCTGAATTTTAATAATTAGTGTGGAGTATATGTAGTTGTTTGTGTTTGTGTGTTTTTCTTAGAAGTGTGAGGTTGTGGTTTTGTAAAATCTTTTTCTTAACAACGTGTAACATAGTGTTAGTAGAAATGTTAGTGTTTTGGTATTTTGAACTAAATGTTGCCCCAAATTGCCCGTTACGTTTGTCGTCTATTAGTGAAATGGAATTTGTACTTTGTATTAGGTTTGTGCTTGAATTATAACTATAATATGACTCATGAACCACCACTTTCATTTTACCACATATCTGTAAATACCATGATAAACACTTAAAAATAGGCTATCCCAAACACCCTGGATAGTATATAGATAGACAACGTCTACTATTAAGTGCCGATTACAAAACAAAAATGCAAACTGCTCAACTATTTTTTATGATGGATGGCCTTTTACATTCAATACTAGTGTGGCCCTGTTACGATGTAGGCCATACATCAGTTTTCAATACTTGACGGGTTGGATTGACATTAAACTTTTTTGTCAAATATGCCTACAGATGTCAAATCGTTTTAATTATAGTGTAAACTTAGGAACCACATAAAATATTTAGAAGATTTAAAGCATTAAAATATACTTTTGACGCCTTGCACCTTTTGACCCATTTGACCCGTTACCTTATACGATGTTCTTTTACCTATTTATATAGTTAAAACCTAAGTACATGATCTTCTGAATTCTCGGTTCTTTTGCATTCTTGATTTTTCGATAAAAAACTGAACTTTTACCTATGTTTAAAACTCAACTTGTTTAGTCGGTTGTAAAAGCACATTGTAGTTTAGGCTTGATTTTAAAAGTAAAAAACCCTTTTGTTCATGTGTTTAATTATTCATGTTCATTTGTCTCTCATGAGATAGATGTTTCACTCATTAGCTCAATTCTCTTCACATGTTTATGGTCATGCACTTTTAAAAAAACTTTATTCTTACAACAATCTTTGACCATTGGCTTGTTGAAACTCGACTATGATGTCTTTTTCTTGGTTTTCTTTTTGGAAGTTATTGTTGAACTGAAAACATATATGGTCGTAAATATAGAGTTAGGATCAAATGAGAAGATTTTTTAGAATAAGAAGGATAAGAAGTAACTATAACCGCATATCCGAGATGCACCGACTTAAATTAGATGCATCTCTATAATCTTAGATGCATTATAATGCATCATAATGTGTTTTCTATGTTTTAATTAGATGCATATACGTATATTAGATGCATTTCATGATTCCTCTTGTTTTTTGGTCTTCTACATGTGCCAAAATCATGAATATCAATTTGCACCATCTACATATCAAATTAACTTTCGAAACTCAAAATGGTGCATCTAGATGAATAGAAATGCATCTAATGAAAGTCGTTGCATCTCAAATGTGTGGTTTTAGTCACTTCTCACCACTTCTTATTTTAATTTACTTCTCACTGGATCCCTACTCCGTAAATATATATTTGATCTAGTGTTCATTGAGGATTAGCAGATATAGTATAGAAATTTGTTGCATGTGAGCCCATGTATCATACCGTAAAATCTTATAAATGGTTAAAGTAAATAGCAATGTAAGAGCATAGTCTTGCGTTCCCTACCACCAAATGATGTGCATCCATAATATTTTTAGATCACTATCAATTGCATCAATATGGGTGCACCTGTAACTTACATATAAATGTCACATTTTAAGAATAGGAATAAAACTGGATAGTGTTGTAATGTCGACTAAAAAAGGTTTGAACTGACCAAGAACTTTTGCAGCACATAAAACTGCAGCCTAGCCTCCTCCACTCTTAATGTTTGTAACCAACACTGAAAGCAAAAGAATGCATCAAAAGGTGAATAATTTATAAAACCCATTCAACTTCACATAAGATGACATGCATCCATAACAGATAATAATCTTTTCAATTGCATTCTATAGCTATAAAGTGATGGTAAACTCGCATAAAATAATACGCTTTTAAAAACATGGTTTGAGCCTGAAGAAAAATAAACATAAGAATGAAGTGGTTACCTTTTGTATCACATTTGGTTTCTGTCACCACACCATATGGTAAAGGCTTTATAGCGATTCCAAGCAACAACATATTACGATTATATAGTAATTGTTATTTTTTGCAGGTTCTATTGGCCATAGTATGGATTCAGAAGATTCTTCTACTAAAATGCGTCATGAGGTTGCCGTGGACTCAGCCTCAGCGTCTAGCATTGAAATTAATTTGGATCATGCGAGAAAGCCAGGCCATTAAATCCATGCTGTAAAACCAAAAACATGTTCTCCTAGGGCTCTAGCAATCTCATAAGATATTTCTAAAATATCAGGTCCTAAAGGAAAAAAATAGATTCCTTTGAGTGAAGCTGGCTTTGGGGGATCCTACAAATATTGGTGCAGGATAACAACTGACTATGTTAAGCATAGAGGTTTCATTTTTTTCCTCTATTTTATCGTGTTATACTAAAAGCATCTGGAACTTGCTTGCATCATGAGATAATTAGTTGACTCGATCCTGCAACTTTTCTGAAAGGGTCACACTTATTGTAATCGCATTTAGAAAGTTTCAACTTAAAGTATAAAATATCCGATAAGAGTCATATAAATTAGTTAAAAAGTAAAAAAAAACAGTTTTTGAAACTCTGTTATGAACCATCAGCATGTCGTTTGACTCCTAACAACTTTTCAATCCATGGGGAAGGAGGGTAATAGTTTAGTCGTGCCTGCATTTTTGCGATCGTCCTATATTGGTTCAAAAAGCAATCCTCATGCTAGGTGTGTAATATAAGACTACTATCGAAATTGAGTCCTTTAAGCCCATCTGTCTAGTGTGAGCTCTTTGAATCCCTAAAGACGATATACTGTTTGATTATTACAAATTTAAATAGTTAAAGGCTTAGAGCACACCCGAGCACTATTTTCTACAACCGGTTAGATTACATAGTTAGCTACTTGTGTACATGAAGTGAAAATCAATAAAAGTGCAAATCAAAATTCAGTATTTTGCATCATGACTGACCTCGTAAGCTCGTAAAACCATTGTTCCATTCTCGCTTAGTCCATTCAAATGAAGCAAAATCTCACCTTTTTCATCCAACCTATCATGAACCCTAAAAAGCATTGGTCTATATTCATATAAAAACATTATTATAGCATCATATTGAGTTAAAACAGATCATATAATGAACAACAATAAAAATGAAGGGATAAAATTCATAGCTTACCAATAGGATTAGCCTCGCCACCATACCCATGAACTCTTACCACATCCTCAAACGCCACATCCGCATCTCTCGGCACGCCATACCATGTCTTCCCAGCTCCCATATGCATATAAAACTTTCCAAACACCCTTATTTCCCAGCTCCTTGTGGTCATTTCACTTATGGTATTTATCTTATATGCTTTTACATATGCATTATACAATTGTAATGTGCTAAGTACTCATGTTACTTACTTGCGATTTTAGATGTTACATATGTAGTATACAATCGTATGTAACAACCAACATCGAAAAATTGATTGTCACCCAAATTTTTTTCCATATGCAGCTTATTCTAACTCGCAAAAAACTAATAATTTTTAATGATATATTTATTATGAAAATGACAGGTTTTATGCATTAAACATGAAGTTTGAGCAAGTTTCAACCCATGGCCTCTAAGTCTTTCACTTGTTTATCTCGTTTGACATGTTAAATATTTATATTTTGACTAAATAATTCATAAAAACATTGCATATGTCTTGGACATAGGGAGTAAATATTGGACATAAAAATGCGTATAAGAGGAAAGTAAACAACTTACCACACTTTTAACAGTTTTATCAAGCACACGGTAAGCTCATACTCGTCCACTTCTGATTTCGTGTTCCCCCATATTCGTTGGTGCGTTTAGTGTATAAGAAGTAACATTCCAGTAATTAAAATTTTCAATTTTGTACCAAAATGCATTTCTATAAACTATAGTTTTCTGTCACACACACGATGCGGTTGGGATTGCTTATGTGAAGCATCGTTTGGAAATGAAACCCATTGAAAGAATGTACACGTAAATAATATATGTCCGGAATGCGACTCGGGCCTTTGGAGACGCACACGATAGCGTTTGGATTCAATAAATATAATTAATTAATTTATATTAATTGTGTAAATAATAAGATAACGGTCGTTAATTAATTAGTTACTTAACGGAATTTATTTAACGGTCGTTAAATGTTAACATAAAGGACTTAATGTTAAATAATGAGAAAAGGGAAGTTTTGGCTTGGGTTGTAGGCTTGTGTTTGGGGCCGGTTATACCTCAACAAGAGGATGTGGGAATTTGTTTCCTTATAACAAATTTCTTATGCCTATATAAACAAATAAAGGCTCATTGTTTTGATATATCTTTTGGTGAAAAACCCTAAAAGCAAAACTTCTTTTCTCTGGTGTTGAGTCAATCGGCTACACCCAACCAAGTGGGAAAACCGATTTGATTAATCAACTTAAAGTAAGTTGTTTTGCTTATTGTTTATAAAAGAACTAGCATTCTAATTGAATCGCTAACAAACGTGTGTACGAATCCAAAGAGAGATCATACTTTGATCTTATATTGTTCTTGATTTATTAATTCAAGATTTGCTAAAAGGTACGCTTTTCTTTTATTATTATTATGTTAATTTATATGACTATGTGAATGATCTTACGTGCTAGTCTTCCACTGCGTGCTCGTATTTATTAATAGTTAATATGATCTTAATGTCTACTAATTCCAACACATTCTAGCCACCTCGATCACATTAATTCACATGGCCAGCTTGATTTTATTTATAAACAATGTAAAAAGAATTTATATTCCATGAAAGTACAGCATATAATATGATTGATTTCTAGTTTTTTAAATGAGTATTATAACTATAGTTTAAAAACCAGAAATTGGTTTGCGTGCATCTTAAATGCTGCTCTATCTTAAATGCGTTGAATTCAATCCCCAGCCCGACCCGGATTTGTTTGGATCGTCTTAAAATTAACCGGAACACATTAAAACATAGAGAGGGACACGTGTTCTTCTACTTCACACAAAATAAACACACACCAAACAAATCCACCGCCCTAAACACACACCAAATTAAATCTCTTTCTCTAACACCGATTCACTAACTTCTCTCTCTAAATTACACACATAACCATATGATGAAGATTAAGATTGTGTTTAATTCTCCGGCACTACTGTTCATCAGCGGCAAATAAAGGTGAGGCAAACCCTAAAATTGCAGGTATGAAAGTGTTGATGAAGATGGAGAAAAAAATTGCATGCAACAAGTTCTATAATAAAATCAAGGTAGTTTCTTTTGACCTAATTTATGTGTATTAATGAATTGGGGTTTTTCTTGACCTAATTGAGTTGGGGTTTTTCTTTACCTAATTGAATTGGGTTTAGGGTTTAATCAAGTTGAAATTTGGTGTATTTGGGTTTAATTATGGTTCATTTTTCAGGTCTAGAAATAGTTTCATATGTTATAGATTGTTGTTATGATTTCTATGGTATGGCTTTTTTTATATAATTTTGTTCAATTGAAATTATGTAATTAGTAAGGTTGTGTTCTTATTCATTGCAGACGCTCTTTTGGGAAATTATGAGGAGAAATGAGGAAGATGCTAGGCGATTGGCTGTTAGTCGTAAGGTTTGTTTTAAATTTTGGATAGAAATTATTTGGTGCTGTTGTGTGAATTGAAAAATGAAAGCACCGCTTATGTAACTGAAATAAACAGATGTTATTGATTGTGTGGATGCAGTTAGCAGTCAATAGGAATTTTTCAAATCATTTGTATGGCTTAAACTACATTTTGAAATTACTTATTGGTATGATGTATGAAATATAAAC
>BQNB010168631.1:0-13869 GCA_026074375.1 Tanacetum coccineum
CTTCAAAGATATGATCCACATTGAGTGCCAAATCTTTCTCGTTCGGATCATCCACATCATCATCAAAGTTGGTGACCTGTTCGTCCTTGAAGTAGTCTAAATCCTGAAGTCGCTTTGGTCGAGGACATTCTTGTGCTATGTGCCCGAGTCCATTATAGTTGTAGCACTTAATGGGTTTAGCTTGACCAGGATTCACATTGCCACCTCTGTTTTGACCTCTAGCATTCCCAGCTACAACATTTCCTCTTGCATTGTTCCTCTGAAATGGTCTTCCTTGATTATTCGCATTGTATCTTCCACGAACATCTTGAACCACAACTCTGCCGTCTTGAACCGTAGCATTGTTCCTTGTATTTGAGGAAGTTCTGAGTTGATTGTTCATTTGAGGAAGATGTGCTTTGAATGATTGGTTGAGGATGGCAAGTGTGTTGGTTAGTCTTTCGATCAAGTTATCAGTTGAAGTGCTTCTTGAGTCCAGTTGAAAGTTATTAACAAGTGATGGTTGATTTGAGGATTGTGGAGACTCAGATGATTGTGTTGGATACTTCTGATTTGATGCATTAGACACAAGTGCCAAAGGGTCATTAGTCGGTTGACTAAACCTTTCCATCATCATTCTGTTCTCATTAGCATGTACCTCATGCTGCTTCAAGTAGGCATACAACTGATCAAAGTTAGACTCTTTCAAACCTCTGTTTAGTTTGACTTCAGTAATGAATCTACTCCATTCAGGTAACATGTTGTTCACAAACTTAGAGTTAAGCTGCATTCTGGGCATGGTCATCTTAATGTTTCTCATGTCGTTAATGAGCTTTGTAAACCTAACATAGTAAACATGAATGGTTTCTCCTTTGATTTGACAGAAGTGTTCAAATTCATCGTATAATTGAGATTCCCGGTCATCCTTTGTCAATTCAGAACCTTCCAGAATCATCTTCACATTGTCCCAAATGTCTTTGGCGTCAGTAAAGTGGTTGATGAGTGTGTAGATGTCTTTTGGTATACCTTGAAGTAAGATATTCGTAGCACGAATGTCAGCTTTATACCTTTCCTTATCTTCAGCTGAAAGGTCCCCAAAGACTCTAGCACGTTCTGGACCTAGATGAAGTGCACCCTCACCTCCTTCAGTAAGGGTATCTCTCATTGTTCCCATTTGAAATGGACCTTCAGTAATTGATTTCATTATATTCTCTCCATTATCTTTTCCCAGACAATACAGACGAATCCGTTGTTGCCATGATTCAAAGTCTGTTCTATCAAGCATTGGTGGGCGGGTATCGGAACCGGCATACTGGATATCTTCTGACATATTAGACATCTTGATGTATTGGTTATGAATGCAATTAACGTTCACGGGATTTTACAAGTCTAAGATTTAAACTTTTACAAAATCACTAGAAAACCGTAAATGAATGATCGTTTGATGTTAATGTAGGTATGTTGTTTGATTAATGCAGTTTAAGTCCTTGCTGATGGTTTTGGATTTGGTTTATGGTTTGATGATTTGTTTGGAATTTGGCGCAGTTGGATTATGAAAAAGAAAAAAAATAAATTTTACCCTATTACCAAAATCTAAATTTGGTGTAAAAATAAGCTAAAAAGGCTAAAGAAAAAATTATATTTTACTTAATTTTTCCCGCCAAAAAGTGTCGCTAAAAAGGTGTCGACCGATTTTTTTTACCCTATTACCAAAATTTGAATTTGATGTAAAAATAAGTTAAAAAGGCTATAGAAAAAAGATTACAAATTACTTAATTTTTCCGCCAAAAAGTGTCGCTATCCTGAATTAACTCAACCCGCCTGCTAGAAAACCACCAAATCGCCACTGAAAATGTGGGCAAACCGCTGCCTAACAAAGACCAACTCGCCGTCAATAATGCACCAAACCGCCGTGTAAAATAATAGCTAACTCGCCGTGGACTTGGATAACTCGCCGCCTAATATTCAAAGTAACTCGCCGTTTGAATTTAACAACTCGCCGTCTAGTATAACCTAAGCAACTCGCCGTGGATTCAAACTTTTGGCAAAGTAACGTTTCTTTTTGCACAATTTAATAATCAACTCACCACACAACCTGTTAAACCGCCGCCAAATCAACCAACTCGCCACAAGAAAGGCAAACCGCCACTGTTTTTGGCAACTCGCCACCAAATAGCAAACCGCCGCCTATTTTCTTAATTAAATAAGGCAACTCGCCTTTTACTGGGTCAACTCGCCGTCTGACTTTTCCTAAAAACGTGGATCTATGTCCCCTACTTCACCAAACCGCCATGATGAACACTAGGGACGAATTTTGCAAAAATACTTCCAATGAGCTTATTAAGCACGGATCATAGCTAAAATATGTAGTACTCAGTGTCTAAGTGAAGATTAAACACACAATAACATAAATATCTTTGTGGATCTTCCAAAATGACGCAACTCTCCACTTAGAACACAAGTAATAATCCGAACCTTATAGCTTTGTTTTCGATCTTGAGCCTTGTTAATCACTTGTAATAGCAACAATACTACTTCCTTAGCATGTAGAACAAGAAAAACAACACGATTAACCAACCACTTGAGCCCAAAAAGATTTTTGAGCCGTGGGGTGTTTTTGGTTCAAAATGAGCACGAATCTGAGCTAGTTTAACCACACGAATCAATCACGAATCCACCGAGGCTCTGATACCAATTGTAGGATCGTTTAATTCATAACACGGGTGATGATTCTTGTGATTGGGCTAGTTTCTAGAGAGAGAAAGTTAGAGAGAGAGAATAGTTGAGAGAGAAATAAGGAAAACACACTAAAGAGTGTGTGTAAAATGAATAGATGCTTACCTCTTCCAAAGTTGGAAGAAGTATTTATAGTTCTTACAATACACCGGGTATTAGTACCAGGTTCAATACCGAAAGTCATACGTTTACCTATTAAACTACGAGCTATATTGAACACTAAAATACATGGGGTGACCGAGTCTTTTTCTAATATCTAACATATTTGCAAAGTGATATTGAACACGATTTTGGGAAAAATGTTTTAGTAAACTTTAAAGATTAAGATTTTGGAATTCTGTCGAAAAGTGTCGAATTGGTGAAAAATGTTGAAAATAAGGTTTGAAACCTTGGAAAATGTTGTATGAACGTACGGGTCATGTCGAAATTTTGTAAAAAGTTTATACTTAGAAAATTTCACTTAAGAACATAATTTTTAATTTTAAATAATAAAATATTATTTTATTATTTAATTATTTTATAAATTCACTAAAAGACGAAAAATGTAATTTTTCTCGAAACTTCTCTAATGTGATTATTATGAGTAAACATTTCAATTTCAACCAAATTATGATTATTTTTTAGGTGACTAAGGTTACCGAATGGACTTATCGGGATATATTTATAATTATTAATTATAAATATTTACTTATATTACTTGTCTATTTTCTCCAAATAGTATAAGTATGTATTATCGAGTAATGAGATTGATATGATTGTGGAAATATGTCGTCAACCATCACACCACTAAATTGTTATGATTAATTGTACAACGCGTCTAAACTCTATGCATCAAACGTGAATATTGTTTTGGAAATGCATGATTAAATTAGGACATTAACTGGACTAGGTCGTGTGCGGGAGTCGTTGCATTTGCTTGTGTGATTGAGATTTGGTTTCTAAAGACTTGCTTGAGGTGAGTTCTCGTAGCCCATTTTTACTGTCTTTTTCCGTTGGGGAAAAATGATACTTAAATTTGTTTTGAAATGTTTTGAATTGAACTGTGCAAAATGTGGTTTTGTTTTTGGGACAAGATATGTGCTTATGACTGCTATGTGAATATTATGTGTTGTATGATTATTTGGATCGGAGGGGTACGCCTATCCTAGTATTTGTGTGATTATTTAAGCGGATGGGTACGCCTACCCTGGTTTGTGTGTGGTCCTGCCCTAATTTTAGTGCTCCAGCTAGTAGGCCCTTTAGGTGCGTAAGTGACGTATGGTTATGGATTAGCGGTGATGCTAAGTTTTTTTTGCATATATTCACTATCATATAACACTATTGTTAACTATTTGAAATATTGGCACAACTTTTAGGTTTAAGGTCAAACCTACGAGCTCACCAACATTATTCTTGACGTTTTCGAGTATCATTTTCAGGTGAAGTGAAAGAGGAATAGTTTGGTGATGTGTGCTAGCAGGCTTAGAAGTATCCCATGTGGATTTTCATGTAAAGTCTTGCTTGTTTATTTTATTTGGATTTAGTATTTGGAAGTTTTGGTTTATGTTTAATAAAAATAAATATTTTTATAAATCCAAGGCCCTAGGCCGGTTTACCCAACCCAATACTCCACCCTTTTTCTCTTTTCTATAACACCTCATCATACTTTCCGTTTCCCCATTCATGCAACCTTATTTCTCCATTTCAAATCTCTTCTCCACCTTCTTCTTTGCTCCATTTCTGCCGATTCTAGCCTCACCACCACCACCATCATACAAAATTTTTCATCTCATTTTTATCCTCCCAACACCATCCATAAGTTGCTTGCCAAGTTTGGTGCAATTTCATGAAGATTTGAAGAAGTTAGGGCTTGTTTTCTTAGGTTTTCTTGAAGGGTTTGATTGGGGTTTTGTTAGGAGAGTATTATCATCATAGAAGGAAGGTTAGAAGTTAGTTAATCTTGTGGTCATTGGTTCGAATCAGCCCACACAAGAAAAGAGGGTGTTCTTGTTGATTCACTAGCCTTAATCTCTCTTTTTGTAAGCCCTAATCTTTCTTTTGTTAGTCTTATCTTTTTGTTTCTTGTTTTCTTTATTTTTTATCCATGAAAATGGATGTTTAAGTTCTGAATATATATGTGATTATGTTCTTGAGGGTGTTTTCATTTAGTTATGGCATTGGGTTAGGTCTTAGATGAATTAAAATGATGTTTAAAAAGGTTTTAAATTGAAATATTAGGACTGTTTTGAAAACAGTAGTAAAACGTGTGATTATCTAAAAATATTTGGCCTGGAGACTATGATTTAATTGTATGACTAGAAAGATACATGTCTTAGCATCATAGGATAGTTGGATGCTCAACCAACTCCTTAGGATGAATGAGTTATGGCCAAAACAAGAAAATAGGTCAAATCTAGACATGGGTTTAGAATACGGGTTAAACTCCAAATTGTTGCCATAAAATAATAGCTCTTTTTGATTGAGTCAGTAGTAGACATCATAAGGAAACCATAGCTCTTGACCTCACCTTCATTGCTATCTTGGTTTGGGATTTATGGCCATTTTGGAGGGTAAAAATTTTGCTAACTTTCTGTTTTGGACAACCAGGGGTAAAATGGTCTTTTCACATAGTTACGAGACTTTGTAAATTATGAGACTTACCTTTCTGGAAACTAGACACAAATAGATTCCGGGTTGTAAAGCCTTCACATATAGAACATTTGTGAGTAGGGATAATGAGTCCGTGAAGTCAAAGTCAAAATTCAGAAACCTAGTTTTTTACGTCAGTCTAAAAATTGTAAACAGTATAGTACACCGTGATAAAATAAAGTTAGAGGCCGAAAACTTAGAGTAGATGTTCATTTGCCTATAAGACCAGGTCACAAGTCAATTTGGGATTAAAAAGGACTTGGGGAAGTCCTAGTGAAGTGCCATGCTTATCTCGGAAACACAACTCATGAACACATGTTTAATTTTTACGTATTATTATTTTCTACGTACTAAATCGCGTCACGTATTTTAGGAGGTGCCTAGGAGTACTTACCGCTCATTCAAGACTCATAATACTTCTGGTCTAATTGTACTTACGGTGAGTTCATAGCATCGCCTTTCAACTTTTAAACTATATTTATAAAACCCCGCGAGGGAGATACATGCTTGTTTTATAAACTGAGCACAAGAAACTTTATGGTATGCTGGACCCGAATATGAGATTAATTGCATAAGTAGCTATTGCCAAAAGACCCCACATCATGAACTGTTAATTACCTATAATGGGTAAGCGCTAGTACAAGTAAATAGATCTATTGGGTTTGACAGCCCTGTCCGGGGGTATGAATCGAATCCTTTCGAGCACCCAGTCAACGAGCAATTTGTATTTAGAAGTTAGGTATAAGGCAATAATACCTAGTTATGGGGCAACAAGAATTACATACAAGATATGCGTTAACGTCAAGGCTTCGGTGTCATGAGCTTATTGCAATAGAAACTTGATTAATGGCTTGTCCGTACAACAAGTCACACGATGAACAAAAACTTGTGTTCTCTTTTATCTCTTACAAACTCTATGGATTCACTCAACATTTTTGTTGACTTTTTAAGCATGTTTATCTCAGGTAATCAAGGGTGATGGATGCTGTGTACGAGGAGTCTGCGCTAAAAGTTTTTAAGAACTTGTATTTTGTTCCATTTTATAAAACTAATGATCAATGATTTGGGAAAACTTATGTTATGAAATTTGGTAATGATCCTGTGGGACGTATGTTAATTACTCTAAAATTTCTTTAAATGGAACAATATTTTTAAACGCCTCTTTTCGAGTCGTTTTCTATATCTTTATGCAATTGTACTATGAATTAACACCCAATGTTGTATATTCCGCTGCGTGATAATTTGGGGGTGTTAAAGATAGTCCTTCGTGTATTTATATTATTGCCTTCCTTCAAAGGTTTTTCATGATGAGATAGACGTGGATCTCATAGATGTTGTGTTGATCTTTTAGTTTTCTTAGTTTAGGGGTTTTTAGGTTTCGTTTTGCTTGTTGCAGTCAAGAATGTCGAATACAAGTGATAAGGGTACTACGTTTGGAGATGGTGCTGCTAGGGTTGGTATGCAGCTTAGAAGTAGTCCAAAGGTGAGTACATCTTCTCCTTTGGTTTCTCCGTCTACTATTATTAACGTGCCCCGAGAACTGTATAGTATTGATGTTGCTGCCACTTTTAGAGTTCCATTAACTACTGTGGGTGACTTGCAAAAGTTAATTAATGATATTGATGCTGGTAAACATGATGAGTTATTATCTGAGTTGACTAATGAAGATCGTATGGAAACCTTGGAAGCATTAGGTTCTATATGTAATTCAATTAAGGTTGATCGTAATAATGCTGATGTTATCCCTTGTAAGGTTTCGTATGCTGATGATTCAATTAATCTTAATGTTGATGAATCCACAATACCTAGTGACCCTATCGTTCAGTCTGTGGACATCAACAAGTCAACATCCTATGCTGGAGTTGCGGGTGGAAGTGCAAAGGATCAACCAAATGTTAATTCCAACTTTCGTACCTTGATGGCTGATCCCGTATTTGATGGTGTTAACATCTCTATTCCTTCATAAAAAAAAAAAAAAAAAATAAATGTTGTTGAAAAGGTTAGTACTCGCTTTGAACACACTCTATATGGCTACTTTATTGGAAAGAGATGCGTTTCCGGTTGTTGAATATTATGCTAGGAACAACTGGGCGAAACATGGGCTGAAAAGGATTATGATGAATTCCAAAGGCTTCTTTTTCTTTAAATTTGATTCCCGGGCTGGTTTAGAGGCTGTTCTGGAGGGTGGTCCTTGGTTGATTCGTAAATCTCTGATCATTCTCAAGAAATGGTCGATGGATACTAGATTGCTCAAAGAAGAATTGACTCGTATTCCGATATGGGTTAAATTTTGTGATGTTCCTATTCAAGTTTTTGAAGAGGATGGTATTAGTCTAATTGCTACGTTCATTGGTAAACCTGTTATGCTTGATTCATACACAAGTCCATGTGTAATGATTCGTGGGGTAGGAGTAGTTTTGCTCGGTGCTTAATTGAGGTAAATTCAGAGGCTGATCTCGTGGATGTTGTTACTATTGGTATTCCATCTCTTTCTGAGGATGATTTTACCAAAGAAACCATCCGTGTTGAGTACACTTGACTCTTGTCAAAGGAAACCAATTCGATGGTAGAACCAAAACCGATCCTCATAAACACATTCATGAATTCCTCGGAATATGCGATATGTTTAAATACAGAGACACTGATAATGAAGCCGTCCTCCTAATGATGTTTCCCTTGTCACTCACTGGAGAAGGAAAAACATGGATGGACGAACTCAACGAAGGAACTATCGAAACATGGGATAAACTTTGAACCGCTTTCATTAGCCCTTTCTTTCCCCCAGCTCTTTTCGACCGACTCCTCGGAGAAATCCGAGCTTTCTCTTAACATGAAAATGACTCTCTAACCGATGCTTGGCTTCGTATGAAGGAAATGCTCCAAAACTGCCATGGTTACAATCTGTCTAAGGGCAATATAATTAAAATCTTTTATCATGGTCTCAGCGAAATAACCCTAGAAGTTCTAAATGCCGCAGCTGATGGTATTTTCCTCTATAAACACCAAATCAAGCTTATCAGCTTCTGGAAGATAAAGTCTTACTCAAGCTCGACTGGGCTAAAAGTCAAAAAACCAAATCATCTCTTAAGAAAATCGTTGCTTTTGCCGATAAAGGTAGCAGTAATTCTAATACTGACAAAATTATGGCCCGAATGGATGCCATGACCCTGAAAATGGATGCTCAGTATAAAGAACTCCAAACCCATGCTAAAAAAACAAAACCCGATCTTGATGAAGATAATATACCTATGTCCCGAGAAAAAGAAGGCAAATTCATGCAAACTTTTTTGTAAGACTCGTTTTTACAATGATTACCGCGACCGGGACTTGAATCGCGATAATTGGCATTCAAACGAACGAAGTAGTTACAATCGAGACAACTACCGATCCAATACCGATGATAAACCATACGATCTTCAAAAACAATTCAACGATTTCATGAAATCTCAGTAATCGACCAACGCTTTCGTCAAAAAAACATTCATGGATCTCAAAACCCAACTCAAAACCGTTGCCAAAAATCATCAAGCTTCAATTCAAAACCTTGAAACCAAGTTCGACCGACTTGCTAACAAGCAATCTGGTCGGCCTTCTGGATCTCTTCCTAGTAACACTCAACCAAACCTAAAAGCACATAACTCCAAAGCCTACCAACCACCGCAATCTCGCAATGAGCATGTAAATGTCGTATTCACAAGAAGTGGTAAATTTTACAGCCCACCAGTTAACCCAAATGATCAACAAAATGATTCTGAAACTCCTATCAACTTCGATAGCTATGATGAAGACGATGAACCTACACCACAAACGAAAACTCAAAATCCAAAATCAGTCAAAGAGAATCTGTTACCCAAACCATATAAACTAAAAATTCCGTACCCTCAACGTCTAAGGAAAGAGAAAATGGAAGCTCAATACGGAAAATTTCTCGACATGATCCGCGCTGTCCGAATCAATGTACCTCTTATCGATGTCTTGGCCGGAATGCCTAATTATGGAAAATTTCTCAAGGAACTAATAAGCAACAAACACAAAATCAAACAAATCTCTACCGCTTTCTTAAGCGATGAAAGTTCAGCAATGATCCAAAACAAAGTTCCACCTAAACTCGGAGACCCCAGAAGTTTTCTTATTCCATGTAATTTTAACAAAACCTTCTCCTGCAATGCCTTAGCCGATCTTGGTGCTAGCATTAACCTTATGCCATATTCGTTATATGCCAAATTATCTCTCGAGACTCTTAAACCTACCAAAATGAGCGTAAGATTAGCCGATAGATCATTCCAATACCCTGTTGGAATAGCTAAAAATATGCTCGTTGAAGTTGGTAAATTCACCTTTCCTGCTGATTTCGTTATTCTCGAAATGGAAGAAGATAGTAAAGTTCCCCTCATCTTGGGACGACCATTTCTTCATACTGCTGATGCAGTGATTCGAGTTAAACAAAAACAACTCAACCTTGGAGTTGGAACTGAACGAATGATCTTCAATATCGATTCTGCAATGAAACACTCTTACTCAAACGATGATACCTGTTTTAGTATCGATGTCATCGACGAAATCTTATAAGAAGATTTCGATGATCTTTTAGACGAAGGTAGTAAAATCCTTTATTCCATCGAAGGAACCCTTCTCGAAGAAGAAATCTTTGATGAATTTGATGAATTCGTGGCAATGACTACTGATGAAAACTCTGACTCTGAATCTGACACCGAAGACCCACGGTTCGAAAAAATCACCATCAATACTAATTATAAAATCAAAACATCTCTTGAAGAACCTCTTAAGGATCTCGAACTTAAACCTCTTCCTGATAATCTGGAATATGTATTCCTGGAAGAACCCTCTTTTCTTCCTTGTGAAGATTAAAGAATCGTTGTAAGCTCAGATTGTTTAGATCTATATCTAGGATAATAACATTGAACATAAACATATGCACAACGGAATAAACACATAAATAACAATGTTATTCAACAAGGTTTTACCAAACATTCCAAGCCCCAATATTATTTGATCAGAATAATACAGTTACATCAATGAATTGTAACAAGAATCATAAGATCCTTAAGGCTAAATCTAACATATGATGTCTACATTACACACGCCTGAAATACACACACATACACACACATGTTTAGGTACAGGAACTCACGAATTGTACACCTAAACCTAATGACCTGTATGTCTTTATATACTAGAGATATTAGGTTTACAAATGATAAGTATTAGGAAATAAACAAATCTTCCTAACTTTTACAATTATTTTCTAGGAAATCTTCTGTAATCTTCCATCTTTTGAAGAATTCCTCCTTTGTCTTTTAAGTCCTTCATCTTTCATATATTTTGTCTTATCAACTCAAATATAATTCCCAACAATCTTCCCCTAGTTAATAATGACAAAACCAAAATAAGCACGAGTTTCTTCCCCTGAATCTGATATATATGAAAGAATAGAACTATACCACCAAGGATCTACAAGTTGAAAATCATCTTTGTAACGCCTTCTTCCCCTTTTTGTCATAATCAAATAGGAGACTAAAATTTGCAACTTTGATTTTGACAACCATAAACCATTATCACACTTCTAATCCAACCTTCCAACAACTCAAATTACCCTTCATGACGCGCCTTAAGATAAATGAACTTGAGCAGTACAAGCTTAAACTAGCAGTAGTAATAATGACTAGCAGTAGTAAAAACCTTCACCTCATGTAGCATATAAATTATTAACATTTTAACAATAAGGTTCCACTGAAACCCATATGTTAACCATTTCTTAAATCTTTAATTCTGTAGGCTCTATGTAATGATCACTGATGAAGAAAATTAAGTATAACGAACTTGATGCTGAAGTATAATAACCCAAACTTGTGTCTTATATCTTGTACTATCCACGTGACGTCAAATTTATAAATAAATTTGTGAAATATAAGTAGATCGCAACCTCTTGACAAAAATCCTTATCTTCTATGAGACACATAACCAAAGTGAAAGCAAATGTACGCATTAAGCACCATAAGTTAGATCACACACCTTTGCTAGATTTGTTAAGTCCTTTTTACTTCGTTTAAGCTACAAACAATGTTACCTCTGCAACGAAGTTTTGATAAAACACAAACCTATGAATCCACTCTACTTCAAATAAGCATTAAATATACTCTTCGTAACCAATTAAATCAATGAATACAAGCCTTTTAAACGTTTAAGAACATTTAAAATAAATCCTAATCTATTAGCTTCCCCGTGAACGAAGCATATCCAAACCATGTGTGTGTCATCCGATATTTCATAAAACTAGCAGTATTATCATTGAAACCCTAGCAGTATTAATCACTACCAATAAGCCTAGCAGTCATAACTGCTATATGCTAGCAGTATAAACATCACGAACAGCATTATTCAATAACATTCACTATACAACTTGTTTAACAGTTGTAACTTTTCTTTTCAACTTTCATGACAGCCCAATTTCCAAACTTGAACAATTTTTTAGCCCAATATGCAAATCAATTTCGAATCCAGTACAATATGTTTGATAGTCCACTCAGCCCATTAACATTTGGATCCATTCACATTAAATGATGTGTTATATCCAGCCAATGAGTTATATCCTTCCTGTTTGTCACACAAAACCCAATTTCGAAGCATCCAGCAGTTACTAATCTACAATGAGCAGTTTTAATGTATACTAAATCATGTATACCAAATAGTTAGTACATAAATTTTGACAGTACTATTTCCTTTTTTGCTTGAACAGTATTAAAATCTAATAGTAACATAAAGTATACGTTACCAGCAGAAACAACCACGAGCATCAGTAAAATCTCTTTCAAGTAGCATTAATACACGCCTTGTTATTACACTGATGTTTAGCAACGCTTTTTCTGTTAACTTTCAACTATCAAAACTCCAAGTAGTAGTAACCATAAGAAACACCATCACTAAACTTGTTCGTGACAATAACACATAAATGAAACAACAACAGTACCAAGTAGATAAAGTTGATTCCCTTGGCAGTATAAACGTACCCATGATAGTAGTAAAAGCTCATTTGTCATTCTAAACCATTGAGCAACATGACGAGCACACAACTTTAAAACCCCTTTTACAAACCCTTGAGATCTACAAACTTAATGTTCAAGAAAACATGTATCTTTTCTTGTCGCTTAAACATGTAACCTGAATGCCCAAACAGAAACATGCTTCTTCCAAACATCAAAGAATCAAGATAATTAAAGATGATTAGGGTTGTTAACAAAACCAATGACACGTTCTTCTTTATAGATTTAGGGTTTGAGAGATTTCATCAAAACACTAAAACATTTTGCAATCATAATCAATCTCATTTAACCTTCTGCTGCTGCTCTTAAAGTGTACAAGAAAGACAAATACCTATTTAATTGAATTAGGATTTGATGAAAACCCTAATTTATTTACCTTATGTTCGTCAATAGATCCTTGTTTGATCAGATCACAGCTACCTTCTGACGTATCGAATATAACCAAATCCAAAACAGGAAATTCGAACCATAAGCTGGTATTTGACCAAATCTTGATGTCGGCATCTTGCAACAACCTTCTGATGAACACAAAATCATTCTTTAACCTTGTATTTTGTAGCAATAATCGATACCATCATCATCTTCTCTTGTACAAGATTAGGGTTTTAGAAGAAACCCTAATTTTCACCAAATTTAACCTATCTTCAAACTGAACTTCGACACATATATCTTCATTAGGTCGACTGAAAAACACCTTGTAAATCCTAGATATCATGAGCCACATGGCTCTGATACCAATTGTGAAGATTAAAGAATCGTTGTAAGCTCAGATTGTTTAGATCTATATCTAAGATAATAACATTGAGCATAAACATATGCACAACGGAATAAACACATAAAGAACAATGTTATGAACAAGGTTTTACCAAACATTCCAAGCCCCAATATTATTTGATCAGAATAATATGGTTATATTAATTAATTGTAACAGGAATCATAAGATCCTTGAGGCTAAACCTAACATACAACGTATACATTACACACGCCTGGAATACACACACACACGTTTAGGTATAGGAACTCACTAATTGTACACCTAAACCTAATGACCTGTATCTCTTTATATAATAGAGATATTAGGTTTTACAAATAATAAGTATTAGGAAACAACTAAATCTTCTTAACTTTTATAATTATCTTCTTGGAAATCTTCTATAATCTTCCATCTTTTAAAGAATTCCTCCTTTGGCTTTTAACTCCTTCATCTTTCATATGTTTTGTCTTATCAACTCAAATATAATTCCCAACATAAGACGTATCAATGAATAATCGATCCTTCATATAATTCCTTCGGTCTAAGCTCTTGCAAAACGATTATCTTCAAACTTTCCTCCTCTTTTTTTTGCGATTTTTTTTGAAACTAACTACGAAACTCGACGTAATTTCACCATCTTCACGATTGTAATAACTCCGGATAATTCCTTCGATAATTCTTTATTCTTCGGACGTACCAATAATTGTGTTG